>JAVSCE010016580.1:0-95712 GCA_032199065.1 Smutsia gigantea
TGTCTCTTTCCTAGGGGACAGGTTGAGTAGTGCTGGGAAGTTTGTCCTACTGTTCATGGGATTCTGCCTTTAGAAGAAGAGAATGTGAGAGCTGGGACGAGTCATCCTTTAATTCTATTAATATGTTTTTTTTTGGTGGTGTTTATATGCAAAAATAACTCTTAAATATATTCTCCTTGTAATCAAATTAAGAAATACTCTCATGTTTTATTCTGTGTGTTTACGTATCTCTATACCAATCTGATTCCTTTCTCACGTAGCCACCTCCCATGAATGCCTCCTTGTGTTAATTACCTATTAATTACCTCTAAATTTAGACCTTTTCTGAACTGCATACACTTCCTTGTCAGTCTTCACGCACACCACATTGTTGTCTATGGTTTTTCTCTGGGTTTGAATCTCTTTAGTTTGATCCTATATGCTTTCTGTAGTTAGGGAATCCTGGAATTTCTGGCCCACTGAGAGCTTAAATGCAGAATTTCTTATCCAGTGAATAGTACCCAAACAACAATAATGCCACAGATTAATTTAGGTTTCCAGCAACTTTTGTGTTGTTTTATGGAATTTTGAGTAGGAAGGATGATGGTTGCATATGCTTATTCTACATTTGATGTCATCTTGTCATTTAAATTTAGAGATGAGGTTTATTTATTTACTTATTTATTTTTATTGAAGTAAAGTTAATATTCAATATTATATTGATTTCAAGTATACAACGTAGTGATTTGACAGTGATCTCCATTATTAAATGTTCACCCCAACTAGTGTAGGTATTATCTGTCAACATAGAAAAATACTACAGAATTATTGACTATATTCTCTATGATGTGCTTTTAGCCCCATGACTAATTTATATTATGATTGAAATTTTGTGCCTCTTTATCCCCTTTACCTATTTCACCTCCACATCACGATCCATCCCCTGTGGTAACCACCAGTCACTTCACAGTGTCTCGGAGTCTATTGCTGCTTTGTTTATTTGTTTTTAGATTCCACATGTAAGTGAAATCATTTGGTATTTGCTTTCTCTGCCTGGCTTATTTCACTTAGTATAATACCTTCTAGGTCCATCCGTGTTATCACAAATGGCAAGATTTCTTTCTTTTTTATGGCTGAGTAATTTTCCACTGTATATATGTACCTTCTCTTCTTTATCCATTCATCTATTGATGGACACTTTGGTTGCATCCATATCTTGGCTAGTGTAAATAATGCAGCAGTAAACATAGGGGAGCATATATCATTTCATATCAGATTTTATTTTATTCAGGTAAATTCCTAGAAGTGGAATTACTGGGTCAAATTGTATTTCTATTTTTAGTTTTTTGAGGAACCTCCATACTGCTTTCCATAGTGGCTGTACTAATTTACATTCCTACCAGTAGTGTAGGAGGGTTCCCTGTCAGAGATGAGGTTCAGGTTGCTAAAATTATTTGATTGTAACTGTACTGTGTGCTTAGAAGAGTGTCTGTTAAAGGTAATTAGTAAAAGTTTGCTGGTGAATAGTTAGGGGTTAAGCCAAGACTAGCGTTAAGTCTTCTGAGCCTTGGTTTGAGCTTGGTTTCGTGTCCCCTTGGCATGACAACATACTGAATCTAAGTTTTCTACCAATTATGAACATTTGTAGGCCAGGCACTGTGTCACTTGGGAGGTAGATATTTAAAGCATGAGATCATGGTTTAAAACAGCTATGTGAATTAGCATAGAGTTGCAGTGACATAATGTATAAAGGTTATCCTACACCGAGGAGGAATTAGCCTCCCGTCAAGTGAGGTTGTTAGTAAAAATTGATAATGCAGTTGGAAACTCATGTACAACTCTGCTTTGTACATTTTTTTCTGACACTTTGAACATGAAGATGATGCTAATCACTTCTGTCTTCCATTTCTGAGTTGTTTGAACCTATAAATAAAGCTAATGAGCCCAACGCAGTATTTTGATGTTCCTCATAGCAGGTATATTAAATGAAGGGTGAAGGGCGTGGATTTGGAATTATATTTCGGGTTATCTTTAGACTTGAGCCAAGTTCTGCTACATTATGATTGATTAATCCCTCCACTCCACAAATATTTATTGAGTACCTACTATGTACCAGGAGTTGGGTACATAGAATCCTAGGACTATAGCAGTGAATGAAATAGACATGGTTCTCAAAAGGCTTTTAGTTTAAAATGGAAAATTGGCATTCAGTGAATAATTACACAGACAAACATGTTGTTACAATTGTATTGAGTGACAGACGATGAGAGGGGCATGTTATCATCATTTAGCCTATTGATGCAATAGAAGTTCAGTGTATGGCTGGGAGGGGTAGTGAGGAGATGGGTCACAGATTTCCTTAGAATACTTATTGTCATAAAATCCTTGCCAGCAATCTGTAGAGAAATCTGTAGACATTCTAGCACTGAGAAGACAGTAAGTTATATCTAATAACTAGCCTCCTTGGTAGAGCCATGTATTAAAACAGTGTTTATATAGGAAGTCATTTATCTTCAACAGCAAATACCAGACTAAATATATCAATGCTATTTACAAACAGAGCTTTCAAACACTCCCCAGAATATTCCTTTAAGTATTTCAGTGAAGCGACTTGTTATTTGAACATTGTTCTAATTATTAAAAACACTCATAAGTTCAAATCTTTTCGTGATCCTGTGGTATTGATAAGAACCTGTAGATTTGTTTCAAATAAAGGTATATTTACTAAGGACTTATCAGACAAAATTAACATTGTCAATTTGAATTAATAAAAATTTCCCAGTGTGGAAAAAAAAAAAGCCAGGCCAACAGTCTATGCTGTTAATGCCTGAGTTACATCTTCTAGGATTTCATTAAATAGTGTTTCCCTTAATTCAAATGTTGTTTTCTTACACGGATATTTGCTAACAGAGACTTGGTGATCTATACCAGGTATAATTTATTCTATTTTGAAACTTATCACAAATTGATTATTTTATATAGGAATAAGTTTAGAATCTGTGCTTTGCACCTTCCAGACAAAATTAGAATTACAGTATGTACACCTTACAAGGAAAATAAATCTCTCTCAAATTGGATTGGAGTTTAAATGTGGAAAAGTAGGTGCTATTTTTGTCTTCTTAATTATTTTTTAAAAACTAAACTTAATGGTGGAATAAGATATATAGAAAAATCATGCAGCGAGTAGAGTTCCCATATATCCTATACTTGTTTTAATATCTTACATTAATATGGTACTTTTGTTATGATCCATGAACAAATATTTATAACTATTATTAGCTAAAGGCTGTACTTTATTTAGACTTCCTTAGTTTTTACCTATTGGTCCCAGAGTCCCATGTTCCATGTGTTCATCAAGGTGATTATATAATTTACTGTTAAACCAGTGCTCTTGGGAAGGAAAAGGGTGAGATTAATGATTACTCTGGGCACCAGGTATAAACAGGGTCTGCCCAAACATGTATGGACACTCAAGTTGTTACTATTAGGATCCCCTCTCTCACCTCGTAGTGCCTTTAATTTCCTGTAAATGTTCTGTCCTGTTTCCTATGGCAGGACCCAGCCTGGGCTGGGAAATTATACTTTCTTCTCTCTTCTCTTTCCTTGAGCTCAGGAAATGACCTGATGGGATGAGTCTTGGACCATATTACTTGATCTGACTCAGTCTAGATACTTTGTGTTAGAATGTGGTGAGTTTCTCCTCTAAGAATTGTCATTTTGCAGTTAAATGTGATGCTTCACACAGGGTAAGATTTTATAGTACTGTCTCTCTTATTTTCTCCCTTTCTGTCTGTACTGAATTTCCCAGCTATTTTCATGGGATCTGTGGTTTGCCATTGGCTTAGACCTCTGGTTGCCATGAGCCCCTTAGTCTTTGGCTTGTGTGTCTGATCACCTTCTCTGCCCTGGCCTCTCCATCCAGTTACCCTCATTGGGAAGAGACTGTCATTTCCAGGAGATGCAAGTCTTTTTGCTGCAGTTAGTTACTCCTATTTTCTTGAAGTACCGAAGGAGGGAACAGGAGGCTGCTTAGAGAGGAAGAGGAGTCATAGGCTGTGTTGGTCAGTGTGGTCTTCACCCTGTGGGAGAATGAACTGGTCCTCACTGGAATGCAGATTTCTGGGTAGCCCCAGACACAAGGACTTAGATTCTTTAGCATCAACACCCCGGAATCAGCATTTCTCCATGTATCCCTGATGATTCTCATACACTCCAAGTTGGAGACTCAGAGCATTAGAGAATGTCTGAAAAGAGAGTACAGATTACAGAAATCTATCTGAAGTGTTATTTTGCAGAGAACACCCCCTGAAATTAAAGATCTCTCTTCTGTGCCAGAAACCACTACTAAAGCTCTGACCCAAATGAGCTTTCAAGAAATTTTCTGTCTGATTACCTTCATCTTTTCCTTTTCTCAGCTATCTGTTGGCTAAGGGAAGTGTGAAAGGGTCATCTCACTGGACACAGAGAAAATGGGTGGGGATCGGATATTACAGAGGCTTGGAAGGGTGGTACATAAGATGGCTGAAAAATTGTGAAAGTTTTCTCAAAGTGGGAGTGACTGTGAATAGGATGGGGAGTCAAGGGTAGAGAAATTTGGTGTAGGAAAGTCAAGAGTGTAAGGGAATGTGGAGCTCAGGGACAAATGTAGATGTAGTTTACCTGTAAACAAAGCACAGCCTGAAAGACATGGAGGACATTAAATCATCCTTGGGGAAGTTTCTCTAGGAGCATTCAGAAGGACAGCAGGGCATTGTTGAGGGTTTTGTTTTTAAGGTGCACATTGGTTTAGTAATCAATAAATATTGGCCTGGATTTCTTTCCACGGTGTCTATTCAAAATGCAAAACTAGACAGTTATGTGCAAGAGAATGAAACTGGGTTACTGTCCAACTAAATACCCAAAAGTAAACTTTAAATAGATTAAAGACCTAAAAGTAACACATGAAACCATAAAACTCTTAGAAGAAAATAGGTAAAAGTCTCTTGAACATAAGCACCAACAAATTTTTTTCTGGACACATCTCCTTGGGCAAAGGAAACAAAATAAAAATGAACAAGTGGGGCTACATCAAACTGAGAAGCTTCTGTACAGCAAAGGACACCATCAGCACAACAAATAGGCATCCCACAGTATGGGAGAATATATTCATAAATGATTTATCCAATAAGGGGTTAATATCCAAAATATGTGAAGAACTCATATGACTCAACACCAAAAAACAAATACCCCTATTAAAAAATGAGCAGAGGACCTGAACAAGCATTTTTCCAAGGAAGAAAAACACATGGCCAATAGGCACATGAAAAGATGCTCCACATTGCTAATCAGCAGGGAAATGCAAATCAAAACTGCAATGAGATTTCACCTCACATCACTCAGAATGGCCACTATCCAAAGGACAAGTAGTAACAAATGCTGGCGAGGATGTGGAGAAATGGGAGCCCTCCTACACTATTGGTGGGAATGTAAATTGGTGCAGCCACTGTGGAAAGCAGTATGAAGTTTCCTCAAAAAACTAAAAATAGAAATACTATTTGACCCTGTAATTCCACTTCTAGGAATTTACCCTAAGAAAACAAAATCCCTGATTTGAAAAGGTATATGCACCCCTATGTTTATTGCCACATTATTTACAGTAGCCAAGATATGGAAGCATCCAGAGTGTCCATCAGTAGATGACTGGATAAAGAAGATGTGGTATATATACACAATGGAATATTCACCCATTAAAAAGAAAGAACTCCTGCCATTTGTGACATGGATGGACCTAGAGGGTATTATGCTAGGAGAAATAAGACAGGTGGAGAAAGACAAATACCATATGATCTAGCTTTTTTGTGCAATCTAAAAATAAAATGAATAAAATAGCAGGAGACTAAGACACTGAAGAGTGACTGGTGTTTACCATGCAGGAGGGGTTAGGGTGAGTGGGTGGAGAGGGAAGGGGGATAAAGTGCACAGAAATTCTTAATCATAATATAAGCTGGTCACAGGGATGGTAGTACAGCTTGGAGAATATAGCTCATAATTCTGTAACATCTTCCTATGTTGACAGATAGTAACTGCACTAGTTGGAGGAGGATTTAATAACGTGGGTAACTGGTGAACATTGTGTTTTACACTTGAAACTAATATGAGACAATATATCAACTATACTTCAGTTAAAAAGTGCTGGTATTTTGAGATAGAGATTTCAAGTACCTTCATTGGTTTAACTGGGAGGGATTTCCAACTGTTCAAGGTAAATAGAATCTGTGTTCATATATAGCAGTATTTCTTTATCTTATATGTAATGAGCCTCTACATTATGCATATACCATGCTAGGCACTGTTTAAGAGACACAGAAGCATTCCTCATCTTCAAAAAGCTTTTGTTCTTGGAATGCAATCAAGATATGCCCACATGAAAAATGAAGTAGTAATAAAGTGTATGTGATGTTGAATGTCTCATTCATTTCTTAGTAGCTTGGAGGGAATGGCTTCTTGAATGAGGTGTCTTGGGATAGGCCTCAAAGGGTGAAATAAGGGAAAATAAAATGAGCGTTTTAGATGTATAGATTATCATTAAGGTATATAGGCATGCTTGGTCTGAGGATATATAAGTTGCTCCATCTGTTGACCTAGGTTGTATCTGGGAGCAGTTGGAGATACCGTTAAACATCAACTTGGGGTCAGGTTATAAAGTGTCTTAAAAACTAGACTGTATATTCCAGTTGAAGTTCATAGGGATCTTTAAGATATTTTGAGTGAGAGAAGTAATAAGCTAAAAATCGTATTTTAAAACATTTATTGGTTATATGTTGCTGAGACAATTGGAGATTGAACTCACTAGAAGGAGGTGAGTTAAGAGGGTCTTTTGGTAATGTGAGCACAGTTAAGGGTCTGACGAAAGTCTGACTTTGGGGGGTACTACTTTTATCTTCTTCTAGGTACAAAGAAACTGAGGCACATAAAAGTTAAGTTACATGTCCAAAGACACATGGCTAGTGACTAAAGGGTATAGGACTGCCGTGTCCTTTAGGGTAGCCATCAGCAACATAAGGCTATACTAATTTAAGTAAATTAAAACAAAATATTTAAAAATCAGATCCTCAGATGCCTGCATTACATTTCACATGTCCAACAGCCATATGTGGCTAGTTGCTACAACATTAGACAACATACATATAGAACATTTCTGTTATTGCAGAAAGTTCTGTTGGGCAGATATGAACCTATTCATTCTCACTCCTGAGTCCATGTTCTTAAAAATACACTCTACCACCCACCACGAACAACTCTGTCGCTTCTGATTGGAGAACTAGCCCAAAGGGGGTAGAGTCAAATATAACTAGTATAACATGTTAGTGGTTTCCTTATCAATGTATTAATAACATTTTTTGCTATTATTAATGTACAATTACATGAGCAATATTATGGTTACTAGACTCCCCCTATTATCAAGTCCCCACCACATACCCCATTACAGTCACTGTCCATCAGCGTACTAAGATGCTATAGAATCACTACTTGTCTTCCCTGTGTTATACTGCCTTCCTCAAATGCCACCCTCCCTGCATTATGTGTGCTGATCATAATACCCCGTTCTCCCCCTTATCCCTCTTTTCCCACCCATCCTCCCCAGTCCCTTTCCCTTTGGTAACTGTTGGTCCATTCTTGGGTTCTGTGAGTCTGCTGCTGTTTTGTTCTTTCAGTTTTTTCTTTGGTCTTATACTCCACAGAAGAGTGAAATCATTTCATACTCGTCTTTCTCTGCCTGGCTTATTTCACTGAGCATAATACCCTCTAGATCCCTCCATGTTGTTGCAAATAGTAGGATTTGTTTTCTTCTTATGGCTGAATAATATTCCATTGTGTATATGTACCACATCTTCTTTATCCATTCATCTACTGATGGACACTTAGGTTGCTTCCATGTCTTGGCTGTTGTAAATAGTGCTGCGATAAACATAGGGGTGCATATGTCTTTTTGAAACTGGGATCCTGCATTCTTAGGGTAAATTCCTAGGAGTGGAATACCTGGGTCAAATGGTATTTCTATTTTGAGTTTTTTGAGGAACCTCCATACTGCTTTCCACAATGGTTGAACTAATTTGCATTCCCACCAGCAGTGTAGGAGAGTTCCCCTTTCTCCACATCCTTGCCAACATTTGTTGTTGTTTGTCTTTTGGATGTAGGCCATCCTCACTGGTGTGAGGTGATATCTCATTGTGGTTTTAATTTGCATTTCTCTGATGATTAGCGATGTGGAGCATCTTTTCATGTGCCTGTTGGTCATCTGAATTTCTTCTTTGGAGAAGTTTATGTTCAGCTCCTCTGCCCATTTTTGAATTGGCTTATTTGCTTTGTGTTTGTTGAGGTGCATCAACCCTTTATATAATTTGATGTCAAGCCCTTGTCGGTTATGTCATTTATGAATATATTCTCCCATACTGTAGGATGTCTTGTTCTATTGATGGTGTCCTTTGCTGTACAGAAGATTTTAAGTTTGATATAGTCCCACTTGTTCATTTTTGCTATTGTTTCCCGTGCCCACAGAAATATGTTCATGAAGAAGTTCTTCATATTTATGTCCAAAAGATTTTTGCCTATGTTTTTTTCTAAGTTTTATGGTTTTCTGACTTACATTCAGGTCTTTGATCCATTTTGAGTTGACTTTTGTGTATGGGGTTAGACAGCGATCCAGTTTCATTCTCTTACATGTAGCTGTCCAGTTTTGCCAACACCAGTTGTTGAAAAGGCTGTCATTTCCCCATTGTATATCCAGGCTCCTTTATCATATATTAATTGACCATATATGGTTGGGTTTATATCAGGGCTCTCTAGTCTGTTCCATTGGTCTGTGGGTCTGTTCTTGTGCCAGTACCAAATTGTCTTGATTACTGTAGCTTTGTAGTAGAGCTTGAAGTCAGGGAGTGTAATTCCCCCCACTTTATTCTTCCTTCTCAGGATTGCTTTGGCTATTCGGGGTCTTTTGTGGTTCCATATGAATTTTAGAACTATTTGCTCTAGTTCATTGAAGAATGCAATTGGTATTTTGATAGGGATTGCATTGAATCTGTAGATTGCTTTAGGCAGGATGGCCATTTTGACAATATTAATTCTTCCTGTCCATGAGCACGGGATGTGTTTCCATTTATTGGTATCTTCTTTAATTTCTCTCATGAGAGTCTTGTAGTTTTCAGAGTATAAGTCTTTCACTTCCTTGGTTAGGTTGATACCTAGGTATTTTATTCTTTTGGATGCAATTGTGAATGGAATTGTTTTCCTGATTTCTCTTTCTGCTAGTTCACCCTTAGTGTATAGAAATGCAACAGATTTCTGTGTGTTAATTTTGTATCCCACAACTTTGCTGAATTCAGATATTAGATCTAATAGTTTTGGGGTGGATTCTTTAGGGTTTTTTATGTACACTATCATGTCATCTGCAAACAGGGACAGTTTGACTTCTTCCTTACCAATCTGGAATTCTTTGATTTCTTTGTGTTGTCTGATTGCCGTGGCTAGGACCTCTAGAACTATGTTGAATAACAGTGGGGAGAGTGGGCATCCCTGTCTTGTTCCCAATCTTAGATGAAAAGCTTTCGGCTTCTCACTGTTAAGTATGACGTTGGCTCTGGGTTTGTCATATATGGTCTTTATTATGTTGAGGTACCCATTTTGTTGAGAGTTTTAAGCAGGAATGGATGCTGAATTTGTCAAATGCTTTTTCAGCATCTATGGAGATGATCATGTGGTTTTTGTTCTTTTTGTTGATGTGGTGGATGATGTTGATGGATTTTCGAGTGTTGTACTATCCTTGCATTGCTGAGATGAATCCCACTTGATCATGATAGATGATCTTTTTGATGTATTTTTGAATTCCGTTTGCTAATATTTTGTTGAGTATTTTTGCATCTATGTTCATCAGGGATATTGGTCTGTAATTTTCTTTTTTTGAGGTGTCTCTGCCTCGTTTTGGTATTACAGTGATGTTGGCCTTGTAGAATGAGTTTGGGAGTATTCCCTCCTCTTCTACTTTTTGGAAAACTTTAAGGAGGATGGGTATTAGGTCTTCACTAAATGTTTGAAAAAATTCAGTGGTGAAACCATCTTTCCAGGTGTTTTGTTCATGGGTAGTTTTTTGATTACCAGTTCAATTTCATTGCTGGTAATTTGTCCATTCTGATTTTCTGTTTCTTCCTGGGTCAGCCTTGGAAGTTTGTATTTTTCTAGAAAGTTGTCCATTTCTTCTAGGTTATCTCCTTTGTTACCATATAAATTTTCATAGTATTCTCTTGTAATTCTTTGTATTTCTGTGGTGTCCGTAGGGTTTTTTCCTTTCTCATTTCTGATTCTGTTTATGTGTGTAGACTCTTTTTTTCTTGATAAGTCTGGCTGGGGGTTTAACTATTTTGTTTATTTTCTCAAAGAACCAGCTTCTGTTTTCTTTGATTCTTTCTATTGTTTTATTCTCCTCAATTTTATTTATTTCTGCTTTAATCTTTATTATGTCTCTACTTTTACTGACTTTGGGCCTCATTTGTTCTTCCTTTTCTAGTTTCATTAATTGTTAGTTTAGACTGTTCATTTGGGATTGTTCATATTGATCCATTGATTATTTAGGAGCATGTTATTAAGCCTCCATGTGTTTGGGGGCTTTTTTGTTTTCTTTGAGTAATTGATTTCTAGTTTCATACCTTTGTGATCTGGAAACTGGTTGGTACAATTTGAATCTTTTTGAATTTACCGAGGCTCTTTCTGTGGCCTAATATATGATCAACACTTGAAAATGTTCCACGTGTACTTCAGAAGAATGTGTATCCTGTTGCTTTTGGATGGAGTGTTCTGTAGATGTCCGTTAGGTCCATCTGTTCTAATATGTTGTTCAGTGCCTCTGTCTCTTTACTTATTTTTTGTCTGGTTGATCTGTCCTTTGGAGTGAGTGGTGTGTTGAGGTCTCCCAAAATGAATGCATTTCATTCTACTTCCCCCTTTAATTATGTTAGTATTTGTTTTACATATGTAGGTGATCCAGTGTTGGGTGCATAGATGTTTATAATAGTTATATCCTCTTGTTGGACTGACTCCTTTATCATTATGGAATGTCCTCTTTATCTCTTGTGACTTTCTTTGTTTTGAAGTCTATTTTTTCTGATACAAGAACTGCAACTCCTGCTTTTTTCTCACTACTAGTTGCATGAAATATCTTTTTCCATCCCTTTACTTTCAGTCTGTGTATGTCTTTGGGTTTAAAGTGAGTCTCTTGTAGGCACCATATAGATGGGTCTTGTGTTTTTATCCATTCAGATACACTACGTCTTTTGATTGGTGTATTCAGAACATTTACATTTAGGGTGATTATTGATAGGTATGTACGTACTTATTGCCATTGCAGGCTTTAGATTTGTGGTTATCAAAGTTTCAAGGGTAATTCCCTTACTATCTAACAGTCTAACCCACTTCATATGCTATTACAAACCAACCTAAAGATTCTTTTTTTTCCCTCATTTTTCTTCCTCCTTCATTCCTTGTATGTTATGAATCATATTCTGTACTCTTTCTATCCCTTGGGTGACATCTATTTAGTCTTAGGAATACTTCCATCCACAGGAGTCCCTCCAAAATGCATTGTAGAGGTGATTTGTGGGTTGTAAATTAACTCAGCTTTTGCTTATCTGAAAATTGTTTAATCCCTCCTTCAAATTTAAATAATGACCTTATCAGGTAGAATATTCTTGGTTTGAGGCCCTTCTGCTTCATTGCATTAAATATATCATGTCACTCCCTTCTGGCCTGTAAGGTTTCTGTTGAGAAGTCTAATGATAGCCTGATGGGTTTTCCTTTGTATGTGATCTTTTTTCTCTCTCTAGCTGCTTTTAAAAGTCTGTCTTCATCCTTCATCTTTGCCATTTTAATTATTATATGTCTTGATGTTGTCTTCCTTGGATCTCTTGTGTTGGGAGATCTGTGTATCTCCATGGCTTGAAAGACTATCTCCTTCCCCAGATTGGGGAAGTTTTCAGTAATTACCTCTCAATGACACTTTCTATCCCTTTTTCTCTCTCTTCTTCTTCTGGTATCCCAGTAATGCGAGTATTGTTCCATTTGGATTGGTCACACAGTTCTCTCAGTATTCTTTCATTCTTAAAGATTCATTTTTCTCTCTGTGCCTCAGCTTCTTTGTATTCCTCATCTCTAATTTCTATTCCATTTATCGTCTCTTCTCCTACATCTAATCTGCTTTTAAATCCCTCTGTTGTATGTTTCATTTCAGATATGGAATTTCTTAATGATTGAATCTCCATCTTAAATTTGTTCCTGAGTTCTTGAATATTTTTCTGTACCTCCATAAGCATGTTTATGATTTTTATTTTGAACTCTCTTTCAGGAAGATTGGTGAGTTCAGTTTCATTTGGCCCTTTTTCTGGGGTTTGTTGGGTTTTGTTCTGAACCAGGTTCTTTTGATATTTCATATTTCTGTGTGGTGCCTTCTATTGCCCAGAAGCTCCAGTCTCTTGAGCTTCTCAGCCCCTAGAGTGAGTTTGCGGGTCATAAGGGAGTGGAGTTGGTTCCTGGGGGGAGGAAAGATCTTTTTCCTGACTCCTGTCTGCCCTTCCTGTCTCCAGTATCACAGCCAGTGGACTGAGCACTCAGATGTAAGGCTCTGTGCCTGGCATCTCTAGCTGTTGTAGGTGAGGCCTCTCTGGGTGGCCTGACACCAGACCAGTGACTGCTAGTTTGTGAGCTGGTGCTGTCAGGCCTGAAGGAAGCCTCAGCAGGCTGCATATCACAGTGGGGGGCCTCGGAGCTGAGTAGCCAGCCATGGCGATGGAGTGCTTGAAGCTCCCCAAAGTCCCCAATCTGCTGGGCAGAGCATGCCCAGATAACCTTGTCCCCCATCCCTTCTCCCATGCAGCAAGCTCTGTGCCTTTAGCAGCCCTCACGCTGCTAGGAAGCCTTTCAGACCACCTGCCTTTCCCTTGTCTGAGAGCTGCCAGATGTGGTTCCCATCCTGCACAAATGGCAGGAATCTGTCTCTCAAACAGTCTTCCTGTCCCAGCTCACCATCCTCCAGAGCACCACACAATGTAGATTTCTGCTCTCAAAACAGATCTCCAGGGCTAGGTGTTCAGCAGTCCCAGGATTCCACCCCCTCCCCTGCTCTGTTTCTCTTCCTCCCGTGGGTGAGCTGGGGTGGGGAATATCTCGGGTTCCACCCGTTCAAGGCTTTTGTGCGTTACCCTGTTTTGCGAGGTCTGCTTTGTTAGGTCTGTATGCAGTCTGGTGCAGCCTTCTTTCCTGTTGCTGTTTTAGGGTTAGTTGTAATAACTGTATTTTCACACTAACTGTGGTTTTGGGAGGAGTTCTCTGTCTCACCTCTCACGCTGCCATCTTGAATCTACGTATCAATAACATTTTTATAAGCCCATGTTTTTAAGTTTTTTATAGAGTGTCAGGTTAAGTTAAATTATATTGAGGGGCATATAAGCTGGTATTAATCCAGGATGATGTACCTCTACATGATAATATACTTTAGTCTCCTGAAAGGTACAGACTGTAATCTGTTTTAGTTGGGGACTTGGTTCTTTTTTGAAGATTCCATTTGGCAAATTGGCACCTTGGGAAGATAGCATAATCATGGTTATAAGTCCTGTCCCCTCTCAGGTATCTCCTTAAGTGGCTCTTAGCTCAGGTCTCCACTTTTAAATGGGTGACAAAATATACTGAAAAGATGGATGTCTTCCGTTTCTGAGCAGTGTTGCTAAAGGAAGGATGCCAATTGTATTGCTGTGTGATACAGGATCTGGGTTAATGTTAAACTGCAGAGACATTTATTTCCTTATTTCAAATGAAAATGGAGACTCTCTGCTATTAAGGGGAGTCAGCATGTAATTCTTTAGCTGTTAGGATAGTGATCTTGCATTTCCTGTAAACATAGTCATTTGGCCAAAATATTTCACTAATTGATAGTGTCAGGTCTCAGGAAGACTGAAACTTTTCTCTTAAACAGAGTGGCTGGGATGTTCTATTTGTAAGCCATGCTGCTAGGTAGTGGTGTGCTATATAATTTTGGGGAGTGTCCCTTCAACTGTATTTTCTCCTAATTAACACAAGGTAATCATGCAGAATATTGGATTTGATGAACATGTATCATGCAAGATACACGTTCCCCTTTCCCAAGCTGCTCAGGGTATGCTACTGGGGTGTAGAAGTCTTTGTGTTGCTTTGTAGCGGTGTCAGGACAAGGCCAATTTATGGGGGCAGATGGTGAGAATGCTGGCTGCCCATCCTTGGGAAACTTCAAAGCAGTCCTGAGAAATAACCTTTCTTTTTCCAAGGTTAATGTTCTGGCCAAGTTTAAAGGTCATCTGTAGTATGACTTAGTCGAGTCTGGACCATCATTTAATATATATCAAGCATCAACTTGACAAAAGTGAATTGTGTTCATGTAAAATGGGCTGTTATTTTGCCTCTGAGCTTGTTTCTGGATTTATCCTCTTCCTTCAGCTGTCTTGCAAACTTGAGAGATTCATTCAGGCCTCCACCTCATACTGAAAGCAGGGTCCCAGACTCAGGATGAAGATGATAAAGGGAGTTTTCACTTTGTTTAATGTCTAAAAGTATAGTTTTCATTCATAAGCCATTGTTCAGAAATACTGCATTGGATGCTATGTTTTTGGTTCAATTGACCTACATGATGACATGGTTTTTCAATGTGAAGAATTTGAAAGATCTCCATTGTTTTGTCCTGGGGAACTGGAAGGAATAGAGTCTCTTACTTGACCCTAAGCAGTTTACTTTTGTTTCAGCAGCTCCTGGCATCAGAGGTGGAACGATGCTCTTCTGGTGCTGCTCCAGAAGTCTGCTCTTTAGAGTATTGCTAGGTGTGTGGGGCCCTTCCTGTGCTGTCAGAATTACCCCATTGCTGGACAAGATGCCACATGGTGAGTGCTGTCCCCAAACCTAGCACTACTTGTTCTTGAAAAAACAACAGGCCGTGATTATGTGTGGCCTGAAATTTAGGGAAAATGAAGTAAGTTGGAAAACCAAGAGCTACTTTATTGTTACCCAGAACTTTTTTTTTACTTCCTTGGTAAGACTTATAAAA
Organism: Smutsia gigantea; assembly: GCA_032199065.1. Taxonomy (NCBI): domain Eukaryota; kingdom Metazoa; phylum Chordata; class Mammalia; order Pholidota; family Manidae; genus Smutsia; species Smutsia gigantea. Next base: position 15,071 of record JAVSCE010016580.1, read on the forward strand.
GTTTAATTTACTATACATCAGAATCTATTTAAAAACTAATCTATGTTTGCTTCCTTTTGACACCCATTGTCTGACTACCAATCTCCTAGAAACCCAGAGACCAGCAATAATAACATCAGTGAAATTACTTAATCTCTCAGATTCTTTATCGAAAAATGGGGATGAAAATTATATTGATCTGATAGTGTATATATTAGTCAGGTAGGGCTGCCATAGCGGAATGCCACGGACTGGGTGGCTTAAAGAGCTGCATTAATTTTCTTACAGCTGTGGAGGCTAGAAATCCGAGATAAAGGTGCTGCACAGTTGGTTTTCTTTGGAGCTTCTTTCCTTTGGCTGCAGACAGCTGCCTCCTTGGTGTGTCCTCACACGGCCCTTCCTCCGTGCAGAGGCCTCTGTGGTGTTTCCTCCTCTTATAAGAATGCCAGTCCTATTAGATTAGGGCTTTACCATTATGGCCTCATGTAACCTTCATTATTTCATTTGAACTTTGGGAGGCACAATCAGTTCATAACAGTGTATGTTATGATTAAATGAGGCAATATATGTGATGTGTTACCCAGTATCTAATTTATAGTGAGCACTCAATACATAAAACAACTCAGTTTATTGAATGCCTGCTATCTGCCAGCCATTAGTCTGGTGCTAGGGATGCCACAGTAAACAAGACAAATGCATGTTTGTATTGATGTGGAGTTTATATTGCATTACAATTGGTTATCATTAGCAAAAGCAGTAAGTAACCGTTCACAGAAACCTTACTCTGTGGTTGTCTAGAAAATTTTATTGGAGTTCTGATTGGTAGAGTGTAGTTGGTATGTGATGATAGAGGAAAAAGTGTGGACTAGTAAATTTGAGCCTCATCTGGCTCTGGCTTTAACTGTGGACTTTGACAGTTTCTTAACTTGGGGCCATTTTTCTTGAGCTACTACTCCCTTTAGTAAAGGAGATTGGAAACTGACCTGGTCAGTGATCATTCTTACTCTGCAGAAATCTGTAGACATTCATCCTGACCTGGGTTTTGTATTTCAGGATGCATTTATAGAAAATGTTGTAAGGGTCTTTGAAGTATTTTCTTGTATGGAAAATTAATGCTGCTCTTTAAGCCACCCAGTCCGTGGCATTCCGCTATGGCAGCCCTACCTGACTAATATATACACTATCAGATCAATATAATTTTCATCTCCGTTTTTCAATAAAGAATCTGACAGATTAAGTAATTTCACTGATGTTATTATTGCTGGCCTCTGAGTTTCTAGGAGATTGGTAGTCAATGGGTGTCAAAAGGAAGCAAATGTAGATAAGTTTTTAAATAGATTCTGATTATAGTAAATTAAACTTTTATAGGTCTTACCAAGGAAGTAAAAAAAAAGTTCTGGGTAACAATAAAGTAGCTCTTGGTTTCCCAATTTACTTCATTTTCCCATTTCAATTAATTTGATTTTTAAATCCATACTTGGCAAGGAAAAATAAATCTCATTTGAAAGGCAGCTGTTCAGGAAAAGAATCATTGGTTGATGTTTTGAATATCTAAGCACATTAAATTTTAAAATTCAGTGCTGTGTTACTGAATTAATTTTATGTCATAACTATACTGAGCAGAAAACTAACTTCTCCAAGATTTCATGGAAATGCAAAAACAGGCATAAGATGGATGTTTATAGGATGTCCAAATTTTCATAAATTTGACAGACACGAGCATTTCCTATATTATAGACAATTTCCTGTAAATGAATTTCTGTTTAAATTTAGTTCCTATGCATTTGGTCCATCCTCCCCACCAACTTTATCCCAAGCCATTTGCATGGTCTTTTATAAATGACATATTTCATGTTTCTTAAAGCCTTTTCGCATGTTCTACGTTTTGAAACAAATTATGAAACAAAAATCTCTAAGGATTTACAATTTTACATTAAGAAAAGAACAGCAGGTTTATAGGTTAATTTAACAGTTTCTAAGCCAGACCATACATTTCTGGATATGTGTATGAATTCTTACTTCAGTCTGTTGTTGTTAGATCTTTCATAATTCTCATCATCATGAGAATTACATCATGCTTCGTTTCTCTAGCTCTGTATCCTTTTTCAGCTAAGCTTCTTATTTTCCCAGATTTCTTTCATCCTCTTTCCCACCTCAGTCTGAACTGAGACATGGATTCTCATAAATTCAAAACACTGTACGATTCCTCTACTTAAAAATTGAGTACAGGAAACTTTTCCTTGAGTAGGAGTTTGCTCTTTCTTGGTTTTAAATATAGTTATCCATTGATTTTCATTTGTTTTATTCAGTCCCTTTACACATATTTATTGTGTTCTATCATGTGCCAGGCTCAAGGTTAAGCTCAGGAAGAATCAATGAAGTAAAACAGGCCCTGGATGGAGGGGTCCATTCATGAGGAGATGAGATGTAGATTTATGAGCCCCACTTGCTTTGCAAAGAGCAGCGGCATATAAAGGTTTTTCCAGAGGTTGCCTTTTTTCCTGGGGACCCCATTGGAAGGTCTCCCAGAGGAGCTGCTGTTGAGATAAATATGGCAAAGGGTACTAGAAATCGAAAAAAAAAGGTGGGTACTCGTTGGCAGGCCATTTTGGTGAGTCTAAGCACTTGGTCATTGCCCCACTGCCACATGTCTTCTGCGAGCCAGGAGAGAGATCAGGTCTCAGAGCTGAATCAGACCTGTCCCTGTTCACAAGGAGCCCCTGCTTATTTTCAGGCGAGGGCCATGGGTCTGGTCTGTAGCAGTCACAGGAAAAGGCCAGGCGAATGGGCTCTTCTTGGCATCTTCCCTCTCCTTTAGCCTCTGCAGGGACAGCGAATATGGCTGAACAGCAAGAAGGAGGGGTTGTGGAGGCCCCAGGGGACAGGCTGAGGAGGGCCTCTTTCCTCTTCTCCCTGCTGGAGTCTCTGTGCCTTCTCGCTGCTGGGGCCCTCAGAGCTCAGGGGAAAGGAAAACGGGCCCTTGTTCCCGGAGTGGATGACTGTGATGTGGCCCTCCTCTCTGCCACTCCTCCCTCCTGTGTTCTTCGCGGACATGACTGAATTGCTTGCTCATAGTTGCCTCCCTGCTGAACTCATATGGGGGTTACTGTCCTCAGCACAGTGCTTTTGAGCACCTGCTGGTATTGGTCATGAAGTGGCATGTGAGTCAAAATATTTCGGCTTTTCTTGTCCTAGAATTTTTTTAAAAAGGGTTAAACCTGTATTCAATTCACAGGATTCTAGACTGTGAGATCCAGCTCCCACCCCTTTCACTTTAAGAGCGGAGAAAGGCAGGCAGACTTAGGAGAGACGCCTCTTTCAGGAAGAACATCACGCAGGTATCCCCAGTGGCTTTCTCTTGGGAGCCCACACAGTCAGAGACTCCGTGGTGTTTCACTCCTGCTGATTGCAGGGGGGCCTAACAGTCATTAGGGATAATCAGCCACGTCAAATAGCCCACATATGGGAAAGATTTTAAATTTCCTGTCTTCTAGAGCAGAAATATGTATTGGAAGGCCTTGCATGCAGTCTTAAAATTTCATTTTTTTCCCCCTTCCCCACACATATTTCTCAAGTTCCTAAAGCCTTGCCTCCCATAAAATTTCTCTCAGATCGCATGTGCCCCAGGGCACTTTCAGTTGACACCTCATCCTCCTGGGATGCTTCCTGCCTCTGAGCCATTGTAGTCTTGTTCTCAGAAACACTCATCTGCATTTCCTCACACACTGATGTGTGTGTGGGAAATGTTCATTTACAGGAAGAATTCTTTCATTTCCTGAGGCAAAGGAGCAGTTAGTTCCTTCCTGGAGAAGTTACATTATTGGTTTAAGACTAATGATGGCAAGAATTTATAAAGTGGAGAAAGGGGAAATGGAGAGGACACCAACATGTTTAGTTGCCTGAGGCAGGGCCTTTCCATAGGTGTGCTGGGAGGAACTTTGTTCAGATAGAACAAGGGAAAAAGAGGGTCCCGGCCAAGAGTATGGAAAAGGCTGAGTTAGACAGAACTTAACATTAATGGAAGTAATGAGGCAAAACTAATCATCACTACCATCTGCTGGGCACTTGCCGTGTGCCAGGCCCTCTGCAAAGTGCTTTTTGCATATTGCTACATTGAATTTCCTCAAAAACTATATGAGGGAGGAATTATTTCATTTCTGTTTTGTAGATGAGGGAATGGAAGCTCAGAGAAGTTAAATAATCTGCTCAAAATTCACAGCCAATAAATAGGGAAGCTCAGAAACAAGTCTGTCTGAGCCTAGGGTCAAGCTGTGACCAGAAGATTTTTCTTTTTCTTTTTTTAAACTTCTGAACCTCCCAAAGCAGCTCTTAGTACTCTTATAGGCCTTTGGACTCTCCAAGACACTGGTGGAATAGAGAGCGTTTTCCAAGCCTATCTTCAGAAACGTTTCTTCTCCCTTCAGATTATCTTGTGAGACCAGCATTCTGAGGAATATGTCTTGGGTTAAGTAGAACTCTTATATAAGAGTTTTATTATACATAACAGTTTTATCTTTATTAAGTTTTTATAGCCACTGTCATTTACTTCTCATAACCTCAGCACAAGGTACATTAGGTATTATTACAGCCATTACATGGGGAAATTTAGATATATCAAATTCAAGTAACATCTTTCAAGTTTCATGTTAAATCATGTTAAGAGTAGAGGCTGGAATATAATCAAATTAAGGAGATCTAAGAGAATATGAAGTAAATTCTCACCATTTTCAATGCTGGTTATCAGGATATGGTGAAGAGTAATTGGGTTTTGATAAGAAGTGACCTTCAATAAGTTAAAAATGAACTTGGATATATGTTAAGTATTTCCTTTTTCTAGAGTTAGGCCATGCTTTTGAAACAGATTTATGTTAGAGAAGGGAAAGAAACCATTAATGAAATGGAAATACACAGGAGAGCTTGCCATTAGAATGGAAGGAATAGACCATTGATCAATGTGGACTCTCTTTTTTAGAGAGCCTTTCCATTAAACTTCAAACGCATGTAGGTTCAAACTAAGCCAAATGCCTGTACTTAGGCATTGGGTAATTGCTTCTTTAATCTTGAGGAGTAGATATCAGTTTTGCCTTTGTTAGAGGTTTGATGATGAGCGACAAAGAGGATTCTCAAGTGATAAATCTTCGCTGTAATTGTCCTTAAAACAATTGTTTTCCAATATCATTGATTCATCATAACTTTTGTTCAGCTGGTGGCTAATTGAGTGAAATGCCTTCATCTCTTTCTCACTGATAAATATACATTGTTCAAGGCCAACGAATAAATCATGATGCTTGTTCACCAGATTTATCTGTCTGGAATCTTTTTCACCTCTGTTCACCATAGCACCTTCATCATCATTACTAATGTCCTTTTATTTACCTATATTCAACACCATCACGCAAGGGAAGCATAACTGGTGTACATACCATGGTTAAAGCTCAGCATTTCTTCCATGACAGCTTCTTTTCACTTTGTAACTTTTTTGATAAGCAAGGTGGTTTGCTAAGTTCTCTCCATTACATGCATGGAGTCACTGAGATCTTCACATGCAAGCTTGTTTTCAAAATCTGTGCCAAGCATTTGTTCGTGTGCACTTACCAACATCGTTCCAACATTAACAATCCTGTAAGTGGCATCCTCAAGATGAGCTCCTGAAGGAAATCTTAAATCCCTTAGTTCCTTTTTCAATATAGAAAGGGTAGAATTTTTTTAAAAAGTACTTGTTCCTATTCTTCATGGACCATAAAATTCCTTGGTCATGGGGCTTTATTATAGATATTTACATACAGTGCATTTTATATATAATCTAGATATCTAAATTATCTACATATATATAGATATTACATTGTATTATATATAATATTATTATAGATATTACATTGCCAGGAAATAAACACCACACTTTATTTTTCACAAGCAGTTTGGGAGAGAGACACAGACAGTTTTCTTATGTTTTAGCAGGTTGTTTGCAAATATATTCTCCTGTTCCATAGGTTGCCTTTGCATTTTGTTGACTTTTTCCTTTGCTGTGCAGAAGTCATTTCAGTTTTTAAAACTTTAGTTTTCAGAAATAAGAATTAGGGTTGATGGCCCTGTATTTCCCAAGTTAAATGCTCTTTGCTGATGCTCCCGTCATCCTTTGTAACAGCGTCATCACAGCAGTCGGCACGTGGGCTGTGTGTTCATGCATCTTATTTTTCATAATGGACTGTGAGGATCTGTCTTAATCATTTTTTTCCTTAGTATCTACTAATTAGGAGGCTCTCAGTAAGTGTTGAGTTAATAAATACATACTTCAGGTAATTTAGATGTTTAAGAGAGAGGGATTGATGGGGGCTGGAGGAGAAAATTGAGACTTAGATCAGGTTGTGTATTTATATGGTGGTTTCTCATCTTCTGCACTAGTGACAGTTCGGGCCAGGCAGTCCTTTGACATGGGGGCTGTCCTGTGCATCACAAGACATTTAACAGCATCCTTGGTCTCTGCTCACTGAAGGATGCCGGCAGCAAAGTGATAATAAAAATATTTCGAATATTTTGTGATATTCAAAATATTTGTGTGATAATAAAGAGTATCTCAAAACACTGCCAAATGTTCTTGGGGAGAAAAATCATCACCAGTTGAAAACTGCTGGTGTACACAATCTGGGACTTTAAAGTTGTATATGTCTGGGTTAAAATATTATTCTGTCTCTTACGAGTTGGGCAAGTCAATCTCTAAAAGCCTCCAGTGTCTCATTTATAAAATGAGCCTACTAATAGCACATATTTCCTGAGATTATTGTTAAGATTACATTGATAACATGTAAGACTTCTGGCGGATACTAAGAGCTCAATGAAAGATAGCTTTGAAACCCTATCAGTGGTACCCAGATACACCCGGCATTTAGGTGTAGGGTGACAGACCTCGATCTAAAGCTCTATTTCTCTCTATATGTTTCTCTGTGTGTGTCTGTCTCTGTTTCTGTATGCCTCTGTCTCTGCCACCCTCTCTCTCTGTTGCTCTGTCTCTGTGTCCCTGTCTCTGACTCTATGTCTCTGTATGTGTGTATCTCTTCCTAGCTCGGTCTCTAGTTGTCTGTCTGTCACAGGACATGGGAAGAGTACACCAGTACGGTACAAACAGCGAGCAGTGCACTCCGACGGAAGTGGGCAGGGCAGATCACAGACAACTTTGTCTTCTTGGAGATACAAGAGGGACAGAAGTTCCTGCTGAAGTGGCAGACTCCAGTAGAAATGTCCATACTGGATCTGATAAGAATTTGGGAAATATTTGAGGTTCTTGATAAGAAGATAGTAATATTTCAGGAGATTGTGTAGTTGGAAGAGATGAAGGTTACAGAGATGAATCAAGATGTGATGGTGGTGATGCAGACATAGAGTGACAAAGGCATAAAGTGGTGGAGTCAGATGCGGCAGTTGGAATGGTCAGCCCAAGAAATACTGGAAGAACTGTGTAACTGGCAGGGTCGGGTATGTGGCAGTACTGGAAGAGTGTGGGCTTTTGAATGAAATCAGAGATGAATTATTGATTCTTCCAAATTCTAGTGGTGGGGGGATTGATAGGCAGCTCTGCCGCACTGACCTGTGGTTTGTCTCTGACATGGTGATGACCATGCCTATCTTGAGGAAATGTTGGGATGGTTTGAAAGTGTGAAGTTTAGAAGGAAGTATCGGGCACCCAATAAAAGGCTACAATTTATAGAGATCAGAGAAGGAGTGAGGTCAGAGTTGAGTTGTCTTGGAGTGTGAAAGAATAGAATAGCATAGATGGAGAGTGGAAGCAATCCGATTTTATGGGGAGCAGCCTAATTTAAATCTGATTGTAAAGTGAGTAAATTTTCTAAAGCGAGGGAGGCTTCCAGCAAACCAGTCTTGCATTTTATAGCACTGTTGGATGTCTGTGTGCCCCAAACCAGGTCATTTATAGTTTTTACGAGCCTAGATAGATTTGGAATGCTTTGGTTTGCACTTGAATACAAAGCCCACCGCCTCCAAGAACTGCCATGAAATACTACTGAAGAGACCCGTGATATTGTTTATACTACCTCGTGGATGTGGGACATGATGAATGACAGTAATAGCTGGTTACCAATGCCAGATCATGATGACAAGGAAATTCATTGTTGGGAACTTCCTATAAAGAACGGATGGTACTATCAATCCATTCTATCAGTCAGAAAGTTACTTTTTGAGAAATTATCCTTTCTGCCTCTACTTTTCCTTTTCATCGTACCTCGGTTTGATTTAATGCTTTTCTTTTGATGCCTGCTTTTGCACAAAACGCCTTTCACTTTTCTAGTGTTGTGCCACTCACTGACGATCATTGATTCAGAGTGTTGAGGCTCGCTGTGAATTTTATCAGGCATTGCGATAAATTTTGTTATTTGTATTTTTTGGTTATGTGTGTTTGTGAAATTGGTATGAGCTTCATAGTGGCTTTTGTCTGTGGGCATTGGATAGTATGTATTTAAGAGCTTTAAAAGCTACTCCATCTATCTCTGACCTCCCCTTTCACATTTATGTGTAGGCTTTTATATGAGGTTGGGATAAACGTGATCTGGTGGATAGCTGTGGTTTTTGCCTACCCTAAATTTTTTCCTTCTGTTTCTGATAAATTGTACTCTGCTTTTCTGTTGGCGGCCCAGCGACAGCTCATGTTGTTCTAATTGTACCATCAATCTTGATCCTCCTGGGAAGAACGCGCTATTTATTTTGCCTAGAAGACTCCATTCTTCAGTCACAGTGATTTGCTAATAGTCTGGCACTTTCATTCATTCATTCAACAGTATTTACTGAGCACCTACTATGTGTTATGTGTTATGTGCTGATGTTTGTTGGGGATTCGACAGTATGCACGAGAGGGCCTCTGTGCTTATAGAATTTACATTCTAGTTGAAGAAGACATAAAATAAACAAGTAAACAGAAATAAGATGTCAGAATGGTTTTAATTTAAAATATAAAAGGCATGTAAGAGGATTGAGAGGGGATGAGGGGTAGCAAATTAAGAAAGGGGGTTCATGGAAGACCTCCATGATATGACAGTCTGAATGAAGTGAGGGGATAAACCACACTTACATTGTAAAGAAAAGTATTTGGGGCAAGGGGGTACTGCAAGTGCAAAGGCCCTGAGGCTGTAGCAAGGAGGGCAATAGCACGAGTGATAGGGAATAAGGACAGAGAAGTAGCCGGGGGCCAGAACAGCCAAGAGCTTATAGTTTATGATAATGACTTTCACTGACTGGATTGTAAAGGGAAGTCAAGTCATTGGAGGGTTTTGAATATGGCAGTGACAAATAAGGGTTAATTTTTAGAATTTTCCTTGAGATATGGTATATGGATACTGGTAGAGAGAGAGTGCTTCTCCACTTCAGGATAATAAGCTTTGAGGATGGTATAAGGTGGAGCTGCTCATAATCCTCTTTTTGGTCACATGCAGAAGAGGCTGTTATATGTTATAGCACTGAAATAAAGGAGCCATTACCAAAAGGGAAACAGGGAAAACCTGATGTAGGAGAGGGGCAGGAAGAAAAAAAGAGCTCTAGTAACATAAGGCCTTGGGTTCCAGCCATTCCTGAAGTACCTCTGCTTATGTGAACCAATGTACTCATTTTTTTGTTTAACCTCTGTGGAGTGTGATTTGAGAGAGCTCATTTGTTACCTAAAGATTCCAGAGTAGTGATTATTGTTTTGATGGTGGACATTAGTAATATCCAATTTTTATTTATAACTATGAAAAAAACTTCCACCATTTTACATTACCTTATTTGAGGCTCACCGTATGGCAAGGGAGGCAGACAATAAATAATTACTGGCATAGAGATGAAGAGAGAGGTTGAAGGCATTGCACCAAGTGGTTTCCTCAATGCTAAATACGTAGTAATTGGCAGAGCCAGAATTTGAAAGAAGGTGTGTGTGGCCATAAAGTCTATACTTGTTTTTTGATACATTAGCAGCTCCTGTGGTGGCTTTAAAATGTGTCTTCAAATTCTTTGATACTACTGCTTTCAAGAGGTCAAGAGGTAGAGCTTAATTCTCCTCTTCTCCAGTGTGTGCTAGACTTTGCTACTTGCTTCTGAAGAATAGGGGAAAAAAACCAATGAGAGAGTGCAACTTTGTAGTTTAGGTCCTCAGAGGCAGTGCAGTTTCTTGCTCTCAGTTGGATCCCTCACTCTGAGGGAAGCCCATTGCCACACCATCAGGACACCCAGGCAGTCCTTCAGAGGCCCATGTGGTGAGGAACTGAGGCCTTCAGCCAACAGCCAACAGAGTGAGCAACTTTAGAATCTTATTCTCTGGCCCTGGTCAAGCTACACATGACTGCAGCCCCTGCTGACATCCTAATTGCAATCTCATCAGTCACTGAGCCAGAAACACCAGCTCATGTGTCCTGGATTCCTGATCCTCAGAAATTCTGACATAGTAATGTGTTTGCTTTGAGCTGTTATGTTTTGGGGCAATTTTTAATGCAGGAATAGATAACTACTACAGTTACCTTCTCAGATTTCTCTTTAGCCCTGATGCCTTCACTGTCAAGAGTAGTTTCAAGACTCTTCTGTTAAAAAAGCTATGCCTTCTTCCCTTTGGTGACCAGTTGGTGTGCTTTCTAATGAAAGATAACATCAAAGGTTCAAGTATATATGATATTAGTGTAGATTCCAGTTCAGAATTGGTTTTTGCTTCTCTGAAGAGGGCTGCTTTGATTAGGATGATATAATTGAATGACAACACAATGGTCCTGAGTTCATCTCTTATGAAGCAGAACCCTAAGGGAAAGGTATGGAAGTTTATATAATGGATGCAGTTATTCTACTAGTATATTAAAAAAAAACAGTTCTCGACTTCAGTCAACATGTAACAAAATTTAGTCAATCAATTAAAACATTGTAAATAATAAGAAATGTAACTGATTTAAAATATTTTGCATAAAGAAGTGGTATGGTATATCAAATGATACCTTGGTGGGTTTTTATGTAAATGTTACAATTTATATTGTCAAAAAAAATGTAGCAACCTGGGAAAATGGGTCAAATCATACAAGTCTGGCAAAATTGTAACTATATTAAGATTTTGTAATTATTAAATATAAATATGGATTAGGATAGGAAAGTAAAATTAAAAGAGGTTATTAGTGAAGTCTGCCTGTCTGAATATCTGTACTTATAATATCACTTGTGTACTTTTAAAATATTGCATTCAAGTTGGACTTAATTTTCCAGATGTGCTCTCATTAGTGGGGCCATTGCCTATGATAACCTTGACTCTGTTATTAATGCAGTGTGAGTTTTGGATTCCTTGCTTAGCTGCAATTTGTATGTAAACTATGAAACATCTCCGTTTTGTATTACATCTTGAATTACATTCCTAATTTTTAACAAATGGGTTAATGGAGTCTGAGTATTTTTATCTGTGTAAAATCTATTTGGCAAAAGGATTGAATTCAGTATTTTAAGAGGCTTCTGTTCTAGAGTTTTCCATATTTTAGTTACCCTCAAGATTATGATCATAGTCATGAAGAAGCCATACTATCATTTATGAAATTTCTTTCTTTAAGAAGGGTAATATGTACATATGTTGCTGTCTCCCCTTGCAACCTCAGACATCACTAATTCATAGCAAAAATTGAGATGATAAACCCAGATGGGGCCTCAGAATTCTTGTCATCACAGGGCCCAGGGAACCACAATTTCCAGTCTTCCTGCTAAACATAGCCATGTCACTAGAGCTCACTGATGACTTGTTAGTGGACTGAGATAAATGAACTTTTCTGTCACCTTCCTGTCTATGATGGATCTGATGTTAATTGCTTTATGAAATGCAAATGGAAATATTTGATGAAAAATTAAATCTATCTTGGTTGTTTCCAAGTGAGGCCACAGGTTAGCTTTATAGCAAATTGTCAAAGATCTTCATTTCTTTTCATTCCACTGCCCCTGAGGCAAGATTACTGCCTGTATACAGGGTTTTCTCAACCTTTTTTAGAAGTAAAAAAAATTCTCTGAGTGGTAGCTTAGATTATTTTTTCCCTCAATGTTTGGCTCTCTCCCAGTAAAAGAATGCTACACCTATCTGCACCTTTGCCATATGACTGGTCCCCCCCCCACCCCCCCGAGAGTGAAGGAGAATGCTTCCCCATCCCATGACGCTGAGCTTGATGGGCCATGTGACTTGCTTTGGTTAATAGAACAATAGAATGTGACAGGCAGAATAGAATGAAAAGAGAAAGTGATGGTAAGCAGAGCTTTAAATGTGCCTGTGTGGTTTGGCTTGGCCTCTGCCATTAGGAGAACATGTTTTCAGGTGGCCGGCTCCAGGAGAATAGAGTGGTCTGTGGACCTGATCAGAATACAGTCTGTAGCCTGCAGCCAAACCCAGCCAAGGTCAGTGGGGTCACAGCCTACAGACCCATGAGTAAGAAATAAATGCTTATTTTTTGAGCTGATGAATTTAGGGTCTTTATATTACACAGCTACAGTGCAGCAGAAGCTGACAAGTACACTCAGTGAATACAGTTGTCTGGAAAGTGTAATTTCTGTGCAAGATGGCAAGGAGAGAAACCAAAGAAATAGACCTCAAAGAAACTTCCAATTTTTAGAGAAAAAGAGGGAAAAGAGTAAGAAATGAAAGGATGTTAACAAAGACGACAGAGACACACTTAATAAAGAGGAAACCAGTAATAAGTTCTTATTGGATAAATGAATATTGGTTAAAAAGCAACTATAGTTTAAGGCCTTCCTTATGGGTGCCCCTGGTTCTGGACTTGCCATGTTTGAAGGTAGTTTGTGCCACAGTTTTCTTACAGGAAACACTGTACTTTAGAGGGCATTCCATTTCTGCTTGTTGCTGAGTATCCAGTGGCTAATCATTCCTCCAGTGACCTATCTGAAATGCTATTCTCAAATATCTCATTAAAAAACAGAGTTCTCTAGAGGGTAGAAGACTCAAAAGGAAAATATGCCCCCTCTATCAATACCAAGAAGGCAGTCTGGTTCATGTTTGCGATAGTTTTGCACAGTTCTCTAGTCTTAAGTTTCCCAAATTTCATTCACTCTCAAAATTGCTCTCTGTCACATAATATCTTTACTCTTATTTATATAGTTTTTCCTTTACTTGGACTCGTTACCTATGTTTCATTTAAAAGTAAATTAATTTTATGTTTTTAGAAGAGGAAGTCCAGGTCCACCGTGTTGTAGAGGCAGCTAAGTGTCTTCTAATAGTGGGGTGGGTCCGTTTGTAGTACAGAATTTTTTCTGGGGTTTCTCAAGGCCCACATTTCCCAGTTTCCCTTCTTTGTAGATGTGGTCCAAAGACTAGACCTCTCCTATGAAGTGTGAGTGAAGTGAGGTGTCACTCTGGGCTCAGAATTGTAAGCAGTGTGTGCACATTGTATGTGTCTCTGCTCCTTTAACTGGCTGGAAGCAGACCTGAGAATTTAGGGGATGGCAGTGCGAAAGAGGGAGGTAGCCTGATTTCCTAGTTCCCCAGGTATGTGAAAGTGGCCGCTCACTAATGGCCCTCCACAGACTGTGACCTGAGCAAGATATGAACTTCGGTTGTGCTCAGGCTACTGGCAATTTCAAATTCATTTGTCATAACAGCTAACATCATCCTTATAATGTATATGCTCACAGAAAGGTAGTTAGAAAAATAAATACTAAAAATGAGAGAAGAAATGACTTTTCTACCATCTTCCACCTTGCGTGCCACCTGATAAGTGTATGACACACTGGAAAGCACTGTTCTGATGGACGGCTAAGATGTCATGTGAGCAATATTTTCTTTCTTATTCTAGGCTCTTGGGGCTGGTCAACTAGAGTATTCTTTTTTTCTTTTTTAATGTTGGTAACCTGCTGTTAAGATGTCGCTGACCTTGAAATGCTACCAAATCAGTCAGTGTTTCTTTTGATTCTTAGGAGGACAGCAGTCAAAGCACAAACACTCTATTATTAATAAAAGGGAGTGACTGACAGGTCAAGTGAGACATGTTTCTCGTCAGCATGCTTTCTGATTGGCAAGTTATGTCATTGAAAGTGTCCAGCTCTCTATTGTTCCAAAGCAGTGGCTTGTTCTATTGCCAAGTTGTAGTCACTGTCCATGACCCAGCGTGCTCACCCAGGGGAACTTCCAGAGGAGCCTGCTGGACCCGCCCTGTTTCTCTTAGGTTCCTTTTGCGACTTTTCTAAAGGTATCTGAAGAGAAGAGTTAGGGGTTTGGGAATTTCTGTCTGGGAGGCGTGGCACATTAGAGTTAGCCAGGTTAAATGCAGTTGTGTAACAGGCCTTTTCTGTGTTCCTGGGGTGGGGCCAGCTTTGCTCTCTCACCCAGAGGATGGGCTGCTTCCCTCCTATTGCCCTGTCCTCCTTTGGGACCTTAAAATCATGTCCACTAGGCTGGTGGGCGAGTACAAAGGACTGGGAATGGTGAGTGGGAGGCTGCTTCAGTGATTTGAAGGCGAGCATTTTGGTAAAACCGACCTTTCCAACAAATGCAGGTGAACAACTAAGATGTTCTTTTTTTTTTTTTTTTGAGCCATGCACTTTATTTTATTTTATTTTATTTTTTTTAGCATTTTTTTAAATATAATTTATTTTATTATCATTAATTTACAATTACATGTGCAATATTACGATTATTAAACTACCCCTTCATCAGGTCCCCCCCACCAACCCCAATACAGTCACTGTCCATCAGCGTAGTGAGATGCTATAGAATCACTACTTGTCTTCTCTGAGTTGTACTGCCCTCCCCGTGCCCCCCCAACATTACATTTGCTAATCGTAATGCCCCTTTTTCCCTCTTATCCCTCCCTTCCCGCCCATTTTCCCCAGTCCCTTTCCCTTTGGTAACTATTAGTCCGTTCTTGGGTTCTGTGAGTCTGCTGCTGTTTTGTTCCTTCAGTTTTTTTCTTTGTTCTTATACTCCACATATGAGTGAAATCATTTGATACTTGTCTTTTTCGGCTTGGCTTATTTCACTGAGCATAATACCCTCTAGCTCCATCCATGTTGTTGCAAATGGTAGGATTTGTTTTCTTCTTATGGCTGAATAATATTCCATTGTGTATATGTACCACATCTTCTTTATCCATTCATCTACTGATGGACACTTAGGTTGCTTCCATTTCTTGGCTATTGTAAATAGTGCTGCAATAAACATAGGGGTGCATCTGTCCTTTTCAAATTGGGCTGCTGCATTAACTAAGATGTTCTTATACTGTCCTGTGAACCCTCCTTCCCCTTCCCTGCTGTCATGCCAGGATTTCTGGCACAGCCCCAGTTCTGTGGGGTCTCTTCCCAACTCCTCCGTTGTCCAGAGGCCTGACTTCTCATTCTCATGATAAATCTGCTGCTGATGGGGCCCCATAGAACTGAGCTCTGGCCCAACTCAATTACGACACAGGAAGTGCTTTCTTATTTTATAGTGATGATCAGTTAATTTCTTTAGTTGTAGACTAAAAGTGAATATGTAATATGCATGCACATTGACCCAGTCGTTGGCTTTTGCTTGTAATGTACTTTCTCATGCACCAGGTTGCAATTTTCTTTATGCATAGGATCCAGAACCTGCATTTAGTGTTAGAGTAAGTGATTGAAGATCTGTGTGGAATTGGCTATTGAGTGCCTGGTCGGGAGAGTTTCATGGGAGCCAACTTTCCTAGTGGGTTTCCTTCTATTACAATTCTTCAAAGTTCAAGAGTTGGAGAGGTCCCTAGGAAAGCCTTCTGAGTTTGTAGTACCTAAGCTACTTGATATTTGCTGAGGCATCCCTGCTGCCTTGCCTTGTAGGATACCTTTCTTACCACCACCTCTGTCCTGAGATGTACAAAAAACCCCGTCTGAAACATCTTTTGTGTTTGCTACCTTGGTTTCCTGAATGGTGCTCCCATACATTACTTTGTGCTTAATTCTTTGACCTCTGAGTCTGTGACCTTATCAATCCTGTCAGGCAGCCAAATGGGGAAGAGCGTGGGTTCTGGAGCCACTCAGCCAGACAAGGGCCCAGGCTCAGTCCCCCTGCTTACTGGTAGCACACTGGTCGGGGGTTGAGTTCTTTTGTTTTTGTTTTTAACTTCTTGAACCTTACTTTTCTTAGCTATATAACAATAATAGCCATCTTATATGGTGGTTATCCAGATGGACTGAGTCAGTGCTTGTAAAGCACTTAGTGTATAATGGACAGTGACTAAATTGTAACTGTTATTATGGGTTGTGTCCTTGCCTCACCCATTATAACTCTCATGACAGAGACTTGTTTGGTTGAAATTCCATCTTTCAGTTATCAACTCAGGGATTCATAGTGTTCAGGGTAATGGTTTTCTTGAATCAACCCTGAATCTGGAATTTTCTTTATTAAATGCTTCCTCTTTAGGAAACTTGATGATGTTGATTGATGGTGGTTAAAAATATAATAAAACAACACTGAGTAATCTTACCCACCCCCTCATTTCATTGCAATATAATTGATACACAACATTGTGTTTAAGGTGTGCAACATAATGGTTTGCTAAACACACATGTTGTGAAATAATCATCACAGTAAGTCTAGTTAGTGTCCATCACCTCACAGTGACAAATTTTTCTTGTGAGAACTTTTAGGATCTACTCTTGTAGAAACTTTCAATTATACAATATGGTATTGCTAACTTTAGATACCATATTATATATTCTATCCCCCAAACTTATTGATCTTACTACTAATAGTTTAGGTTTTCTTTACTGAAGACTGATTATGTGTCAGACTCTGCTTAAGGCACTTTGAGTCATATACCATTTGATCCCTTTGCAACTCTGGGGTAGGTATGATTTCTCATCTTAAAAATGAGAAAACCAAGGATAGACTGTTTGCATCTCTTGTGGAAGGCTCTCCAAACAGTAAGTGGTGGAGCCAGGAAATGAACCCAGTTTGTTTGACTCCCAGGTGCCTGCTGTTGATATCACCCTAAAAAAGTGGGCTGGACTCAGAAACCAGACCTTGTTGTCTCAGGAACCATCTCACCTTTTCACCCTCTTGGCTGGCAGTGCCCAGTGCTTACTCTCTGGGTCAGGAACCCAGAACCACCTCAGGAATCTCAGCCTGAAATTGGTTGCATGGTGTTGGAAGAAGAGCCCACAAGTAGAAACTGCGGGAAGTATCATCCCCCTGCAGAAAACATGATGTCACAGAGCTTGGTGCTCGAGGGGGAGGCGCTGGGGTGCGGCAGGGCCAGGTGCTCCGACTTGGGCTTGCCTTGAATCTGGTATGTAGCCTGCTCAGGGGGCCCCAGAGTGGAGGTTTTGTGGGATTGGTACCCTGAATGCTGAAATTCATAGCAGCTGCCTGATGCTCTTGGAGGAAGGCCAACTATGAACTGAACACAGGTGAGAGTAACTCCACGATGTTCCCCCGCCACCCTTCTCCATTGCAGGACCTAATTCATTTTGTGACAATTGATATGATTTTAGGGCTTTAAGGCAAGTGCCATCTTTCAACGGTGGCAGTTTTTGTGTGTGTAGTCTTCGATGGAGGGACATCTCGGCCTACTGGGTCACTTCTCAGAGTAATTAGCTCTTTTGAGTATTTTTTCCTTTTAGCTTCCTAGTTAAACGTATAAGAACCTGTATCTGGCCCAGTACCACGTCTGATTTCCTGGGAGACTTTCCGTCTCTTTGAATTACTCCTTTACTCTTGTGAGAAAATGCTTTAGGGTGGATGAAGAGCCTGGCATTGAATAGGGGAGAGGAGAGAGCCTGCAATTGAAGTGCTGAGTGGCAATTTCACCTCGGCCAGGCTTGTCACAAGACTGATGAATAGTCCCCTCTAGCATGCTTGCTAGTGATGTGAAAATCTCCCTCGGGTCCCAGCTGAGGCAGAGCTCATCTGTCTGCATCCAGAGACGGTAGGTGGTGCTGTGGTGTTAAAGGAGGGAGAGAAAAAAATGCTGTAGAGAAAAAAATATACGGAGATGTCAGGGATTGGGGAGACCTACTTAAAGAAGCGCAAGATGAATGTGCATTCTCATTCAGTGTCTTTCCCATTCAGGTGAGCATTTTCCCTCTCAGATCTGGAGTTGCATAGGAAAATCCAATTACAGTTGCAAGCTACATGGGGCTCTTTCAAACCCACTGCAGATGCCAGGGCATCCTGCTGACGGGCTGTGCTGGCTGCACCTCGAGCAGAAGTGCAGCTCTGAGCTTTTCACCCTGCTCTGCTCTGTTTTTTTTTTCTTGAATTTCTTCTTTCCTTCTTCACTACCCTCTCATTTTCCTTTTCTAAAAAATCTTCCCCTTTCTGATACCTTTTTCAGTTCAATTTGGAAAATTTTGCACCCAACACTATTTTGTGAGATACTGTGAAGTATCTGGGAGGGTGAAGGGTGAAACTATTTTTCTTTGAGTATAAATGAAATTACCATTTTGTGTGTGCCTGTGAAGCCTAGGAACTGAGTGAAGCAGTTTTGCATTCACTCTATCTAATTTAACCATTTAATTTATTCACATATGAAACTAATGTTTCTTGAGCACTTACTATGTCCTTGTAGGGGGGCATGGCCATGGGGAGACTAAGAGCATTAAAAAGTCACCGCCTTTGTGTATCTTCTCTTCTGCTTCAGCGCCTGAATCTGGATACTGCAGCCACATGTTTTACTTGGTTTCCTCCAACATCCTTGCAGCCCTGGAGACTGCCTGGGTTCAGATCCTGACTCTTTAATTTTCCCCTTTCTGACACCTTTTTCAACTCAGTTTGGGAAATTTTGAATCCAACACTATTTTTTGAGACACTGGGAATATCTGGGAGGATGAAGGATGAAAATAACTGTTTTTCTTTGAGTAGAAAGGAAATTGCTATTTCATTGTCTTCCCTATCTTCAAATTATTAACAAAGTTACTATTTTTGGAAGATCTAAAGTAGCAGTCTTGTCCGCTTTCCATATCCCCATCTGTGCCTCTGAGGTATGCACCAGTTAAAAAGGGAGCAGTCAGGGAAGGCTGCATGGAACAGGCTGAATTAGAGCTTCCTTTTGCTCTCAGGTAATTAAGAGGTGAACTTGGGAACCCAGCAGGGTCATCCACCCTAGAGAGAATCAGATGAGACCTATGTTCTTTGTCCTCTCTTAAATTCATATGTGTATATTCTGCAAACAGTTGCAGCAGGAGCACATAATCCCTGAAGCCCAGTACAGATATTTTGGAGGCCATTGACTTCAACTTCAGGACCCCTGATTTAAGACCATTTGCCGGTTGAATATTCTCTGTCCAAATGCCATGAAGCAATATAAGAGAGTTTAGGAGGTGCTGTGAGCACCCCATCCAGATCGCCTTTACCTCACCGGGCACCCCTCTCCCCGCTGCCATGGAGCTGGCTGCTAATGGCTCCTACCTGCACTACTTTCCTGAGATTGTCTTTGGCTGCTGGAGCCAGAAGATGCACTCCCACCCATTATTCCCATGCAGTGAGACCCTCAGCAATGGCTGACTGATGAAGGCAACAATAGCCAGTTGTCTTACCTCTGGAGTGGTTCAACCTCTGTGCTAGAATTTATGTTTCTGAGCCCCTTGGGGGATCAGGCAGAGGTCTCACCTGAAAGCATTTTGCCTAGCCCCTCTGCCTGCCCCATACCCCTGTAGGTTTGTCCTGAGAGCACACTTTCAGTAAAGCACTTCCACAAGAATCTTCCTTTGAATCTCTGCTTGAGGAGACCTGACCTAAGTTAGGGAAGAACTTGAGATGTCCTGAGGAGCTAACACAGGAAGGCGGAGGGGCAGGTGTACCGAGCCCCAACTCCTGCCTTCCCTCCATCTCTCCTGCTTCCTTCACCTTTGCTCTTGTTGCCATGTGACATTCCGATTGGTTCTGGATGTTTCAGACAGCTTTTTGAGCTGTTCAATAACTACAAGTAGCATAAGTGGTCACTTTGGAGCTCTGTGATTTCAAATCAGAGCAAGTCTCCTGTACGGAGATGGTCCTTTAACAAGGCTGCTGAATAGCCATGATTAATGTATTAGGGGAGCCCCTACCCTAGCAAACAATTTCTTTTGACAGACAGAGAATGGACTAGGCAGATAAGAGAGAAAGTGCAGAGTCATGTTTAATTTGGCAGCCTATAGATCATTTCAGTTACTCTAAAGTAATTATCTCTGGCACACAGCTGGATTTGCCTTCATGTAACTTGTGAGTCACTTATCCACATTTGAATAAATCAAGCAGGTTGGAAAGGGAGGGTCAGAGTCAAGTGACATGTAAAAGAGGTTCAGTGGTGAAGGTTCAGAAAATGGCAAACTTCAGACTAGAAAGAGAAGATTGAATTTATGGTTTTTGGTGTCTGAGACAAACAACACTAGGTATTGACATCAGAAGTATGTGAGTCTTAAGGCTATTTAGAAGAGCTATCAGGGTTGAGTGAGGGAGATGATGCCTGCCACTGGGGATAACAGAAAAGGGACAGTCAGCAGGGAGAATGCTATAGCATAGTGGCCAACAGCATGGGTCTTAGGGTCAGATTTGAATTTGAATCCATGGTCTGTCACTTACAGTTTCAGTTACTTTGAGAAAGTCACTTCATCTTTTGACATACAGGTTTCCTTACGTTACACAATTAGAAAACTTATCTTTGGTGCCATATCACTTTGCTTCCATATGTGGCTTCTATCATAAATACTGGATTATCCTGCTGGAGCTAAGGGGGTAAGGGGAGAATGGCATGCGGACCATATCTCTATCTGTTGCCTTGGCAGACATTACTAATCAACCCCATATTTCTCTACAGTTGAGGCCTGACTGTGGCCTTAGAATCCTCAAACAGCACTTCTAGTAACTACTCAAGTTGGCATGTTCATTGAGAAAAGACTTCTATTTTAAAATTTTCCTTTGATGTGTGATATTCAAATCTGTAAAATGAGTTTGAAGAAGATGATCATGAAAGATCTTTCTAATTTTATATTCTCATATTTTAAGAGACAGAAAAATGGATCATCAGAGGGTTGGTTAATTTGTCTCCCATGCCTTGTTCTTTTGATGATTTGTAGGTAATTTTTCCATTTGGAAACCTGGGGGCTGAAAACTAGACCAGAAAACCAGGGATTAGGAAGCAGTGAGGAGTTGCACTCTCATTTCCACCCTCCCCTCCCACCCCCCAGCCTTGTTTTCTTGCTGCATTCCTAACCTAGTATGTCGGCTCCCACATAGTCCCATGTAGTCACCACTCTGAGAACTTATCAGAGCAGGGGCTGCCTCAGTTTGAAAGTCATCTTGTGCCTGGATCCTGCCTGTGTTTACTCATTGGCCTCTCTGTCTGACCTTGAAATCTGCTAGCTTTAATGGGCCTGACCTTGACGTTCCATCAGTGAGCATTGCATTGTTCTTAAAGATCTATTAAACTTTTAAATTATATGGTTAATATGTCTTCATGGCAGTAAAACTAGAAATATAGATAAGTCAAGGACAAAATTAACTGTCAAAATGTGGTTGTATATTACTGGTCCAAACTTTTTTCTATGTATATGTGCATATTTAATATTGTATGACCATATTTCCATGTCTGTATGTTCTGCCCTGTTTACAATGTCATCATTCTGATTTGATGTGTTCCTCTTGCACTTTCCTTTAATCCAATTAAACATTTATTGAGCACCTACTCTATGCTGGGTACCCCCATGGAGCCCTGGTAGGGGCAGGCAGACATGACAACTGGTGAGGATACACTTCGACAAGCTGTAGTAGAGATCTGTACAAAATTTTACAGGATTAAAAAGCGAGGGGTGTTCATTTTGGTCCAGGAAGGACATGATGAAACATTGTAAAATTGGTGTGCCTGTATATTCATGGAAATAATCTGTTTTAATCCCCTCTAGCACACTCTGAGATAAATAGCATTCTTCCATTTTGGGAAATGGGATCCAGTGAGCAAGTGTTGAAGCTGGGAATGAAACCCTAATCTATATGCTTCTGATGCCTGCGGTAAGTCTACTTCATCTAAGTAATTCCCCTAATAGGTTATGCTGTTACTCTTAGACACACATTTCTCACTGTGTGAATGTGGCACCCTTGACATAGAATAGAGCCCAAGTGAGTGAACCAGTGTGACTAACTCCCATTTACTGAATATACTCATATTATGAGCCTTTTGGGTGTTGTAGGCTCAAGAAATCTGGACTTTTTTCCCAAGTGTAAAGGGGAACTATTGAGCTCTTTTGAAAAGGCAGATGGCCTGATCTGATTTATGTTTTAAAAAAGGGGTTAATAAATTCTGTTAAGAATAGTATTTTAGGTTTTGTAAACCATACTGTCTCTCTTGCTGATGTTCAGTTCCCCTGCTGTATTGTAAAGACAGCCATAAGCAATAGTTAAACAAATGACTGTGTTCTAATAAAACCATGTTTAAAAAACCAGGCAGCTGACTCAGGTTCTAAAAGGTTGCTTAGGAAATACGGTGAAAGGATGGAGGCATGAGACCAGTAAGAAAGCTGTTGTAATAATTTTTTTTTTTTGGTATCATTAATCTACAGTTACATTTGCAACATTATGGTTACTAAACTACCCACTTCATCAGGTCCCCCCACTTACCCCATTAGAGTCACTGTCCATCAGCGTAGTGAGATGCTATAGAATCACTACTTGTTTTCTCTGAGTTGTACAGCCCTTCCCGTGCCCCCCCAACATTACGTCTGCTAATCATAATGCCCCTTTTCCCCCCTTATCCCTCTCTTCCCCCCCATTGTCCCCAGTCCCTTTCCCTTTGGTAACTGTTAGTCCATTCTTGGGTTCTGTGAGTCTGCTGCTGTTTTTTCTTTCAGTTTTTTTCTTTGCTCTTATGCTCGCTCCTCATATGAGTGAAATCATTTGATACTTGTCTTTTTCGGCTTGGCTTATTTCACTGAGCATAATACCCTCTAGCTCCATCCATGTTGTTGCAAATGGTAGGATTTGGTTTCTTCTTATGGCTGAATAATATTCCATTGTGTATATGTACCACATCTTCTTTATCCATTCATCTACTGATGGATACTTAGGTTGCTTCCATTTCTTGGCTATTGTAAATAGTGCTGCGATAAATATAGGGGTGCATCTGTCTTTTTCAAACTGGGCTGCTGTATTCTTAGGGTAAATTCCTAGGAGTAGGATTCCTGAGTCAAATGGTATTTCTATTTTGAATTTTTTGAGGAACCTCCATACTGCTTTCCACAATGGTTGAACTAATTTGCATTCCCACCAGCAGTGTAGAAGGGTTCCCTTTTCTCCACATCCTCACCAACATTTGTTGTTGTTTGTGTTTTGGATGTTGGCCATCCTCACTGGTGTGAGATGGTATCTCATTGTGGTTTTAATCTGCATTTCTCTGATGATTAGCGATGTGGAGCATCTTTTCATGTGCCTGTTGGCCACCTGAATTTCTTCTTTGGAGACGTGTCTGTTCATGTCCTCTGCCCATTTCCTAATTGGATTATTTGCTTTTTTGTTTGTTGATGTGCTTGAGTTCTTTATATATTTTGGATGTCAACCCCTTATTGGATACGTCATTTATGAATATATTCTCCCATACTGTAGGATGTCTTTTTGTTCTACTGATGGTGTCCTTTGCTGTACAGAAGCTTTTCAGCTTGATATAGTCCCACTTGTTCATTTTTGCTTTTGTTTCCCTTGCCTGGGGAGATATGTTCATGAAGAAGTTGCTCATGTTTATGTCCAAGAGATTTTTGCCTATGTTTTTTTTCTAAGAGTTTTATTGTTTCATGACTTACATTCAGTTCTTTGATCCATTTGAGTTTACTTTTGTGTATGGGGTTAGACAGTAGTCCAGTTTCATTATCTTACATATAGCTGTCCAGTTTTGCTAACACCAGCTGCTGAAGAGGCTGTCATCTCCCCATTGTATATCCAAGGCTCCTTTATCATATATTAATTGACTGTATATGTTTGGGTTAATGTTTGGATTTTCTATTCTGTTCCACTGTTCTGTGGGTCTGTTTTTGTGCCAATACCAAATTGTCTTGATTACTGTGGCTTTGTAGTAGAGCTTGAAGTCAGGGAGCGTAATTCCCCCTGTTTTATTCCTCCTTCTCAGGATTGCTTTGGCTATTCGGGGTCTTTTGTGGTTCCATATGAATTTTAGAATAATTTGTTCCAGTTCATTGAAGAAAGCTGTTGGTAGTTTGATAGGGATTGCATTGAATCTGTAGATTGCTTTAGGTAGTATAGCCATTTTGACAGTATTTATTCTTCCTAGCCAAGAGCATGGGATGCATTTCCATTTGTTAGTGTCCTCTTTAATTTCTCTTAGGAGGGTCTTGTAGTTTTCAGGGTATAGGTCTTTCACTTCCTTCATTAGGTTTATTCCTAGGTATTTTATTCTTCTTGATGCAATTGTGAATGGAACTGATTTCCTGATTTCTCTTTTTATTAGTTCATTGTTAGTGTATAGGAAAGCAACAGATTTCTGTGTGTTAATTTTGTATCCTGCAACTTTGCTGAATTCAAATACTAGGTCTAGTAGTTTTGGAGTGGAGTCTTTAGGGTTTTTTATGTACAATATCATGTCATCTGCAAATAGTGACAATTTGACTTCTTCTTTACCAATCTGGATGCCTTGTGTTTCTTTGTTTTGTCTGATTGCCGTGGCCAGGACCTCCAGTACTATGTTGAATAACAGTGGAGAGAGTGGGCCTCCCTGTCTAGTTCCTGATCTTAGATGAAAAGCTTTCAGCTTCTCGCTGTTAAGTAAGATGTTAGCTGTGGGTTTGTCATATATGGCCTTTATGATGTTGAGATACTTGCCCTTTATACTCATTTTGCTGAGAGTTTTTATCATGAATGGATGTTGAACTTTGTCAAATGATTTTTCAGCATCTATGGAGATGATCATGTGGTTTTCGTCCTTCTTTTTGTTGATGTGGTGGATGATGTTGATGGATTTTTGAATGTTGTATCATCCTTGCATCCCTGAGATGAATCCCACTTGATCGTGGTGTCTGATCCTCTTGATGTATTTTTGAATTCAGTTTGCTAATATTTTGTTGAGTATTTTTGCATCTGTGTTCATCAGGGATATTGGTCTGTAATTTTCTTTTTTGGTGAGGTCTTTGCCAGGTTTTGGTATTAGAATGATGCTGGCTTCATAGAATGAGTTTGGAAGTATTCCCTCCTCTTCTATTTTTTGGAAAATTTTAAGGAGAATGGGTATTATTTCTTCTCTATATGTCTGGTAAAATTCAGAGGTGAATCCATCTGGCCCAGGGGTTTTGTTCTTGGGTAGTTTTTTGATTACCGATTCAATTTCATTGCTGGTGATTGCACTGTTTAGGTTTTGTGTTTCCTGCTTGGGCAGTCTTGGAAGGTTGTATTTTTCGAAGAAGTTGTCCATTTATTCTAGATTTTCCAGCTTGTTAGCATATAGATTTTCATAATATTCTCTTATAATTCTTTGTATATCTGTGGGGTCTGTCCTGATTTTTCCTTCCTCATTTCTAATTCTGTTTATGTGTGTGGATTCTCTTTTTCTCTTTATAGGTCTGGCTAGGGGTTTATCAATTTTGTTTATTTTTTCAAAGAACCAGCTCTTGGTTTCATTGATTTTTTTCTATTGTTTTATTCTTCTCAATTTTATTTATTTCATCTCTGGTCTTTATTATTTCCCTCCTTCTGGTGACTTTAGGCCTCATTTGTTCTTCTTTTTCCAATTTCAATAATTGTGTCTTTACACTATTAATTTGGGATTGTTCTTCCTTCTTTAAATAGGCCTGAATTTCAATATACTTTCCTCTTAGAACTGCCTTTGCTGCATCCCACAGCTGTGGCTTAGTGTTATTGTTGTCATTAGTCTGCATATGTTGTTTGATCTCTTTTAATTTGGTCATTTATCCATTGATTATTTAGGAGCATGTTGTTAAGTCTCCATGTATTTGTGAACTTTTTGTGTTCTTTGTACAATTTATGTCTAGTTTTATACCTTTGTGATTTGAGAAGTTGGTAGAATTTCAGTATTTTTGAATTTACTGAGGTTCTTTTTCTGGCCTAGTATGTGGTCTATTCTGGAAAATGTTCCATGTGCACTTGAGAAGAATGTGTATCCTGCTTTTGTGTGTAGAGTTCTGTAGATGTCTGTTAGGTCCATGTGTTCTAGTGTGTTGTTCAGTGCCTCTGTGTCTTTACTTATTTTCTGTCTGGTTGATCTGTCCTTTGGAGTGAGTGGTGTGTTGAAGTCTCCTAAAATGACTGCATTGCTTTCTATTTCCTCCTTTAATTCTGTTAGAATTTGTTTCACATATGTCGGTGCTCCTGTGTTGGGTGCATATATATTTTAAATGGTTATATCCTCTTGTTGGACTGACCCCTTTATCATTATGTAATGTCCTTCTTTATCTCTTGCTACTTTCTTCATTTTGAAGTCTATTTTGTCTGATACAAGTACTGCAACACCTGCTTTTTTCTCCTCGTTGTTTGCATGAAATATCTTTTTCCATCCCTTCACTTTTAGTCTGTGTATATCTTTGGGTTTGAGGTGAGTCTCTTGTAAGCAGCATATAGATGGGTCTTGCTTTTTTATCCATTCTGTTACTCTGTGTCTTTTGATTGGTGCATTCAGTCCATTTACATTTAGGGTGATTATTGATAGATATGTACTTATTGCCATTGCTGGCTTTAAATTCGAGGTTACCAACAGTTCAAGGGTAGCTTCTTTACTATCTAACAGTCTAACTTAACTCTCTTGTGAAGCTGTTATAAACACAGTCTGATGGTTCTTTATTTCTCTCTTCTTCTTATTCCTTCTCCATTCTTTATCTACTAGGTGTTTTATTCTGTTTACATTTCTTTTGACTGTTTTCCTGGATAGTCTATTTTATTCTTTGCCTTTAGTTAGTATTTGGATGATCTGTTTTCTTTGCTATGATTTTATTTTCTCTGGTGACATCTTTTTAGTCTTAGGCGTGCTTCCCTCTAGAGCAGTTCCTTTAAGATGTCCTGTAGAGGTGGTTTATGGGAGGCAGATTCTCTCAGCTTTCACTTGTCTGGAAATTGTTTAATGCCTCCATCATATTTAAATGATAATCGTGTGGATACAGTATTCTTGGTTCAAGCCCCTTCTGTTTCATTACGTTAAATATATTGTGCCATTCTCTTCTGGCCTCTAAGGTTTCTGTTGAGAAGTCTGATCATAGTCTGATGGGTTTTCCTTTGTAGGTGATCTTTTTTTTTTCCCTAGCTGCCTTTAATACTCTGTCTTTGTCTTTGATCTTTGCCATTTTAATTATAATGTATCTTGGTGTTGTCTTCCTTGGGTCCCTAGTGTTGGGAGTTCTGTGGGCTTCCATGGACTGAGAAACTATTTCCTTCCCCAGCTTGGGGAAGTTTTCAGCCATTATTTCTTCAAAGACACTTTCTATTCCTTTTTCTCTGTCTTCTTCTTCTGGTACTCCAATAATGCGAATATTGTTCTGTTTGGATTGGTCACACAGCTCTCTTAATACTCTTCATTCTTAGAGATCCTTTTATCTCTCTCTGCCTCAGCTTCTCTGTATTCCTGTTCTCTGATTTCTATTCCATTAACAGTCTCTTTCACCTCGTCCATTCTGCTCTTAAGCCCGTCCATCACTTGTCTGATTTCTGCACTGTCTTTCCTCACTTCCTCCCTTAGCTCTTGCATATTTCTCTGTAGATCCATCAGTATGCTTATGAGTTTTATTCTGAATTTTTCAGGAAGATTGTATAAATCTATCCCATCAGGCCTTTCTCTGGGGTTGTCTGGGTAATCTTTGTCTGTACCATATTCCTCTGTCTTTTAATGGTGATAGAAGTGGTCGCTGGTAGATGCCACATTTGTCAGGTGGGAGAACAAAGTCCCTTCCTGCTTGTTGTTCTCTTTGCCCTTCTCCAGAGCCTGAACTTGTTTCTTGCCCACTGGGAGGGAGTCTCTGGGATAATCCCCAGAACTCCTTGTGTGCGGGGTCGCCCTCAGCCTAGACTGTAGCACTGTGGGGGTTTGAAGTCTCGCTGGGTACCTTCTGGTCCCCTTGGTGCTTTCCAGCCCTTGATGTGGGTTCTGGGGTCCTTCCCACTTAGGTGCGCACCTGCCGGGAGTAGATTCTGTGAGGATGCTGTGGGCGGGGCCACTCCTCCACTGTTCTGCAGCAGTGGAGGCTCCCAGACTCTTTGCTGGGCTGGCCGGGGTGGGGGTGGGTGGGGAATGAATGGGAGGCTGCTAATCACTGTGGGAAGCCTCGGCGTGGCTGCTTTGCCCGGCCGCTGACCAGGGGTTCCGAAATTCCACAGGACTCCCAACCTGCTGGGCTGAGTGTGCTGGGATGATTTTTGTTCCGCTATTGGGCCCTTGTCTCTTTAAGACTTTAACCAAACCAAAGAAGCCAAAAAAAACCAACAGAAAGCAAAAAAACAAAAACAAACAAAAAACCCAAAACAACAACAACAGCATTAAAAAAAATGGCGCCCGTTTTTCTTTTGTCCCACGGAGCTGGCTGAGTGGACCTGCCATCTCGGATCCTGCACTTCTGTCTCTCTAATCTCCGATACACTGCGCAATGTGTGTCAGTGCTCCTGGAGCAGATCACCAGGGCCAGTTATTTGGCGGGCCTGTGCTTCCATTCCCTCCCCGCTATGAATCTTTTCCTCCCGCCGGTGCACTGGGGTGGGGGAGTGCTTGGGTCCCGCCGGGTTGCGGCTTTGTATCTTCCCCGTTTCATGAGGCACTGAGTTCTCGCAGGTGTAGCTGTAGTCTGGTTGTTGTTCTGTATCTCTGGTCTCTTTTTTAGGAATAGTTGTATTTATTGTATTTTCACAAATATATATGGTTTTGGGAGGAGATTTCCACTGCCCTGCTCATGCTGCCATCTTCCCAGAAGTCTTCTCGGTTGTAATAATTTTGATAGAAGGTAATGGTAGCTTGTACCATGGTAGTAATAGGTGAGAGAAGGAGAGAAAGACTGGTCTGGAATATATTTTGGCAGGGAGAGCTGAGGGTTTGCTGAAGGATTGGATCTGAAATTTGGGAAAAAAAAGGAAACCAGGAAAACCCTTAGTTTTGGAGCTCAGACAACTGGGTGATACATGCCATTTCTTGAGATGATAAACACTGAGGCAAGAACAGGTTTTTTATTTCCAGTATTAACTCCAGATTTGCTTATAGCATTTCTGATTGGGGTTTTGGTCGTGTTTATTTTGTCTAAAATGAAAAATCCAAACTTTTGGATTGATTTCATTGTAACTCATCACATTATGCTTTGATTCAGATATACTTAGGCACGTGAACCCCCACACCCTACCTCCCCACCAGTTGGGAGGCACTGAAGTGAAAAGATCCCAATAATTGAGTATTATGTGCCCCACGGCTGGTAGCATACAGCTATATTTCAAACAGATGCTCAGAATATGTTAGATAAAATTGAACTGTTAAATATGCTTTTATGCTTTATTAGAGATCATGTGGCTCTGATTTATATACAGTGGGTTTGGGGCTTATGTTATCTTTGACTTTCTTTGTTCAATATATTAAGGGTAAATGTAATTACAATGCATCAAAGTATAATAGAAGTAAATGATTTACTTTACTTTTCAGTTTGCTTGATTGTGTGTGTGTGTGTGTGTGTGTGTGTGTGTGTGTGTGTGTGTGTGTGCGTGCGCGCGCGCTGAGCTGACCAAAATGCGTCTGGTGGTGTGCAGAAGTCCTTAGGGAAAACATGAATCTTGAGCTATGTGATCCCAAGCTAGGTATTGTGTCTGGGATATTTCTTCCTCATATTTCAGAAAAACAAATTGGAACCAAGTATACATGTTTTAACATTTCATAATTCCTGGGCTATCAAGAACCAGATGACTAAAGTTAGATCAAGGGGTGATTCTTTAGCACTGTCCCCCTAGATAATGACACCACTGAGATCTTTAGGAAGACTGGTATGGCTTCAGATACAATACGTCTTCATACTCAGACCATTCCCGTAGCGGTGATGACTTTTGGAAGGTTTTGGGTCTGGGGGGTAACTTAAAATATGACAGAGACCCTCTGAGGAGGAACCTCATAGAATTTTTTGGCTGCATGACACCCCATATTCCATAGGAATCAAGAAATGAATGATCTTGTTCATACCTGATGCAGAGAGAGAAGCATCCACAGGAGTTTCCTAGAGAACGTTCTCAGGTTTCTCACCAGTGGCTGGCTCCTCCACCATCATGATAATTCACAAAACAAAGGGACAGGAGGAAAGGTTTCTGGGCCAGCTTATGCATGGAACTTGTCCACTCCATTTTGCTCTTTGTTATTGCAAATGGTCCATAACAGATTCCCCAACACCCCTTGCTGTACACTGTGAACTCTGAAATTCCTGGGTTTTATATGCCAGAGTGTATGGGGAGACCCTTATCTTTTCCCTTCACCTTAACACATGATACACTGAAGTTCCTGTTTACTAAGCCTGTAAATGATCATAAGTCTAGAAGTGTGTTTACTTGACAAATCTATTCTAATATGATTAACTGGGAATGAAAACAGCCAAGTACAGACTTTCTGCAGCAAGGTATAGCAAAGTGGAACCTGGAGAAGGAAAGCAGGTTACAAAGGGGGTTTGAGTTATGAAAACTTCATATAATTAATACCAGACTGCTATATGATTATAGTGTTATTTTTCTCTTCACCAATAATGAAGTTTGGTGAGTTTCATTTTCATAATCATCAGGTATTTTAAAAACTGCCAGTCTAAAAAAATACTCAACTGGCGATGACTCTGAAAACCAGTTTCCTGGCAATACTGTCAGCTCTCGGTATATGAGTAGGCTTGAAGTTTCTTGAATTTTGTGACTCAAAATTATTGAATTGTTCATTTAATGTCTTGTAGGCTTGGATCCGTTTTGAGCATATTTTGGGCCTGGCTACTCTGTTAATCCCCATGCGCATGTCACTTTCTTATTTTACATTCCAACCGATGACTCCTGGAATTTAGTTCCCAACTTTCTTCGTTATTTCAGTACATTCAAAATTTTTGTTGTGGCAAGAACACTTAACATGAGATCTACCCTATAACAAATTCTTCAGCGTACAAGACAGTGTTGCTCACTATAGGTACAATGTTGTACAGCAGATCTCTACAACTTACTCATCTAGTTTAACAGAAACTTTATGCCCATTGATGCAGGGTTTTTACCTGGTTGAGCCAACTTCACTTTCTGCGTGACTTTTTTTTTTCAAACTTGGTGAGGGTCTGTTGCTGGGGGAGGTTCCCAGTAGAGTCTCCCCTCTGGGAAGATGTGCATTAAGCTCTCAGAAGCCTTTCAGTGAGTTTCCTAATGGAGCTGGCAATCTGCATAATTGTATGTATGTATGTTTGACTATTTATTTTGAATAACTAATACATTCACATGATTCTTAAAAATTATAAAAGAGTCATACAGCAAAAAGGTTTTCTTTCACCTCTGTCCCTCTTCCATCCCCCTTTTTTTTACCCCCAAATGTAATACATTTTTTATTGTCCTTCCAGAGATGCTTCTGTGCACATACAAGCAGGTAAAATAACACATGCAGGGCTAATTCTCCTTTTTGGTCCTTAAAATATTTATAAAGTGTAAGTTCATTTTGTACTGTTCTTTCATGACATTCTTATGGACCAAGTTAATTTTATGTTAGCTTTATGTTATCCTCCACAATATTCCTTTTATGTCAATTTCTCAAAGCTGTGGGGACTTATACTATGTTCTGGGTCTAGTACTAAAGAATGGTGAGTTGCATAGGCACCTGCCCTCTAGGAATTCATCAGTAGTAACAGTCAGTGCCACATTATAAATAAGAACCGAATACACAAGGAAGCCAGAGTCACATCCCAGCAACTCTGACATTTGAGTTGAGTCCTAAAGGCTGTATAGGAAATTTCAGTGGGAGAAGAATTTTATGGGTATTTAAGGGAAAGGTAAGAAGATCTATGACAATGATGAGCAGTGTAATTTAACTGAAGGGGAATGGAGGCAGAAGAAGAACCTAAAAAATGGAGCCAGGTAAGATGACAAAGGGCCTTGAATACTGTCCCACATAATTTGGAATTTTCCTGAAGGCTGCAGGGAATTATCACAGGATTTCAAGTGATGATGTCATAAAATGAGACTTAAATTTTAGGCCCATAATCCTAACACTTTGTGAAGATCACTGGATACTTTTTAGGTCTTTGTTGCCAGAGTACAAGAGAGGAAAGCCAAGTAGCTGAATCAGGGCAATAACAATGGATACAAAAGATACAATCCAAAAGACAAATTCGTGGAACAAGTATCAGTGAGTCTGGGTGACCCTGAAAGTGCACGTACATTTAAAAGAAGTTAACATCTAGAGTGGGCCCCCTAAAAGACACTTGAGTTTTTAAAGTTTCCTTCTCATCACACTGAGTGGACAACTTTCAATTCTATTTTCAAGACTTATTTTTAAATGCCTGTGGCCATTTTAGCCATTATTTTTCTTTCAGAGATCAATTTGAGAGATCATATTCATAGTTTCTCAGAATCTTATAGCCTCACTATTCTAAGTCAGGAATACAAAGCAATCCCAATAAAAATGCCAAGTAACTATCTTACGGAGTTAAATAAGTTGCTATCCAAGGTCACATGTAAAAACAAGCATGCACAAATAGGAAGGAAAACACTGACAGAACAATAATGAGGGAGAAGTAAGCACTACTACACCAGGACGTATAACTCCTCAATAATTAAGAGAGTGTGTTACTAGCACACGAATGGATACATACACTAATGTATTTAAGAAAACTCCAGAATTAGAGCCAAATACACAAGGCAACTTTAGGGTATGACAAAAGTGGTATCCTAAATCAATAGCATAACGAGAGATCTTTCAGTAAAGGGTGCTGGAACAAGTGGGTGGCTCTTTGCAAAACAGTCTTATCTCATGGTATACAAGAATAAACTGCAAATAGATAAGGAATCTAAATATAAAAACTGAAACCATACAAGTATTATAAGGTGAATTCCTCTTTACTCTTTGTAAAGGAAAAGACTTTTTTTCAAATTGGAACATTTTTGACATATAAAAATCATGTAAACTTAAGGTTTACAAGTTAATTTAACACATTTCTATACTGTAATTGCCATTGCAGCAATAAGTAGAACCTCTGTCAGGTCACATAATCAACATTTCTTTCTAGTGGCCGGAATAATTAAGATCTAATCTCTTAGCAAGTTTGGTTATAATATAATGTTGTCTATTTTCATTATACTGTGCATTAGAACTCTAAGATTTATTTACTATTCTCTGTGAGTTGTATTCTTAATATTTGTCCACCCACCATCTCCTAGTTAACCAGCACTTACTCGGTTTTTACAAGTTTGCATTTTTTAGACTCCGTGTGTAAGTGATACACAGCATGTGTCTCTGTCTCACTTATCTCATTTAGCATAATGTCCTCACCGTCCATGTTGTAGCATCCCTGTAACAAAGATGTCCTTCTTTCTCATGACTAAATAACATCTCATCATACAGATACACTAGATTTTCTTTACACATTCATCTGTTGATCATACTTTGGTTTTTCCCATATTTTGGCTGTTGTGAATCATGCTGCAGTAAACATGGGAGTGCATGTATCTCTTCATTATCCTCTTTTCATTTCCTTTGGATATATACCCAGAACTGAAATTGCTATTTCATATGGTGCTTCTATTTTTAATTTTTTTGAGGAACCTCCAAACCCTCCAATACTGTTTTCCATCGTGGCCGAACCAATTTAGAGTCTGACCAACAGTGTACAGTTGTTCCCTTTCCTCCACATCCTTGCCACATACCTTGTCTTTTTGATGATAGCCATTCTGACAGGTTGATGTGATATTTTACAGTGGTTTTGATTTGCATTCCCCTAATGATTATTGATGCTGAACATCTTTTCATGTACCTGTTGGCTAGTTGGATGTCTTCTTGGGAAAGACATCTATTCAGATCCTCTGCCCAGTTTTTAATTGCATTGTTTGCTTTTTTGTTATTAAGTTGTATGAGTTATTTATATGTTTTGGATATTAACCCCTTAGCCAATATATGGTTTGCAAAAATCTCCCATTCTGTTGATTCATTTTGTTGTTTTCTTTTGCTATGTTAATTATTTATTCAACTTTCAGGGGCAATAAAAGAAAGGATGGATAATATGGGAACATAAAAAACACTTGCTTCACAAAAAATAAAGTAAAAGGACAACTGAGAAATTGGGAAAAAACACTTGTAGCACATGCCACAGAATGATACCTCCAATACATGAAGAACTCAAAAAATTTAGAGACAAAGGACTAAAAAGCTAAATAGGAAAGTCTGAAAAACACATAAACAATAAAAAAGAGATTAAAATGGCCCCCAAACAATGAAAAATTTCAAATTCCCTCATAATTACATAAATTCAAATTAAAACAACACTGGATATAATTTGTCACCCATCAGAGTGACAGAAGTGAGGAAATATGACAACACGTTCTGTTGGTGAGATTGTGGGAAAACAGGCCTTTTCTATGTATTGCTGGTGAGAATGTAGGTTGGTATATTCTTTCTGGAGGGAAAATTGGTAATACCCATCTGCAGGTCTATTTCCGTTTGAACCCTGAAATCCTAATCATAGCAATTTACTCTGAAGATACATCAACAGGATAGAAATACGTGGGCCAAGGTTGTTCAGTGCAGTACCATTTGTAATTGTATGCTGTTATGAACAATCTAAGGGTTCATACATAAAGTCATTGAATCAGCTATGGTACCTCTACACAGTGAAGTGCTATGCGACTGTAAGCCAAAATGAGGAAGACCTCCGTGACCTCATATGGAGTGATTTCTGGGCACAGTATTAATTGGAAAAAGTAAAGCTTATAAACAACAAAATTATACCTTATATATATTACGGTCATGTATGAAAAAAAGAAATATGAGAAAACACACATGTATTTGCTTACTTGAGCAAAAGAAATATAGGAAGGGTAAATCACATTCTAAGGAGTTGGGTTTCCCACAGGGAGTGGCTGGGAAAGGGGGAAGAATGAGAATCATGTGCAGCAAGGAGGAGGAAGGAATGATACTTTTGCAAATATGCTTTTTAATTAAAAAATTTAAATTATTGTGGTAAAACACACATAAATACAATGTTAACCATCTTAACCCTTTTTAAGTGTACAGTTTACTTGTACATTCATTCATTCTTGTACAACCAGTCTCCAGAACTTTTCACCTTGCAAAGCTGAGATTCTATACCTATTAAACTACACCTCCCCAGTCCCTCTCCCCCTGAGGCCTGGGAACCACCATTCTATTTTCTACTTGTATGGATTTAACTATTCTAGCTAACTCAGAGAAATGGGATCAAATTATATTTGTTATTCTGTGACTTACTTATTTCACTTTGCATGATGTTCTCAAGATGCATCTGTGTCGTCACATGTGATAGGATTTTCTTCCTTTGTAAAGGCTGACTGTATCCCATTGTATAAATATACCACATTAAAAAAAATTTGTCTGTTGATGGACATTTGAGTTGCTTCCACCTTTTGGCTATTGTGAATAATTCTGCTATGCATATGGGTCCACAAATATCTCTTTGAGGGTTGGGTTTCAATTTTTTTTTTTTGGTATATATATACCCAGAAGTGAATTTATTGGATCATATAGTAATTATGTTATGGATTTTTTGAGGAACTGCCATACTGTTTTCCATAGTGGCTGCACCATTTTACATTCCTACCAATAGTGCACACAAGTTCCAGTTCTCTACATCCTTGCAAATACTTCTTTTTTGAGAGTAGCCATCTCAATAGGTGTGAGGTGCTGTCTCATTGTATTTTTGATTTGTATTTACCTTATGATTTGTGACATTAAGAATTTTTCATGTGCTTATTGGCCATTTATATGTCTTCTTAGAGAAAATTCAAGTAATTTGCCCATTTTTTCTGAGTATATATTTTTACATAGCTTTCAATCTTAGAATTATAGTGATGTTTCATATACACTTCCTCTATCCCCCAAATGAACAATTACAGCCAACCAATATGTAAGAAGAGTCCCAAATGGAATATACCACTAGCATATGAGCCAATCTGTATTACAAATGAATAGCAGGCATGGGATGGAAATAAAAAGAATTAGAACAACTAAGTTCAAAAACATCTTGCTGGATACCGTAAAGCTAAAGATAAAAAGGACCATCATAAATGCTACAACCTAGTTAGTAAATTGTTTACTACAGAGGTATTGGTTAGCGATTCTGAAACTATGTATATTAGAATTGGATTCTGAAGTGTCATTGTCAATTCATGGTTTCAATTAAAGTTACAGATAGACATAGAAATGTAGATGTCTATTAATGTGTTGGTTAGTTTACATACATGAATTTCCTAACTTTGCCCTTTGAGACACAGTAGCATTCAGTAGCAGTGAACACACCTAGAGCCCAGATGTTGGTTTTTAATTATCATTCTTTACATAAAAAGAGCCAGATTTCCTTGGAAAAATAGTTTACTGCAGGGTTGAGGTAGAGAAAATACAAGACAGGCCTGTAACATTATGTGATAACAGAAAGTAAGCACATGCTCAACAGTAGATGGGGTTTGTGAAAAGAACACAGGAACAAGCTGAAGGTTTGCCCACTGGCCAAAGTGGGAACAGTTTGAGTGGGAGATGATAATACTGAACCGTAACCTACAGAATAAAACATTGATGAGTCCATACTTTTGTAAGTACGTAATTGATTAAATACATAAATGGAGGAGAAGGCATAGTTTTTCCTTTATAGTAGAATTCCAGTCATGTAGAAGAAAAAAATGGAAGATCACCATTATACAAATAATAAAAATTAAAACTTACAGACAAGATATATCGGATTGCTGTGAAAAATAGCGGGGGAAAGTGTGAGGAGAAAGGATTTCCATAGCCTAAAAGTATCTCCCCCAAGATACTTGTTTACTACAAAGTATAAAAGGGAAGTATATATATATGTACAGTCGAGAAACCAGTGGGACACCACGTGATGAAGGTGAACACCCGAATGAAACAAGGCATAATAGCATCTTAAATCCCTGGATGTATGCACTGAGGAGGACACAGCAACAGTCTGACATGTGCTATGCATAAATTCAGTCCAGTCATAAGAAAACATCAGTCAAACTCAGACTGGGAGACATTCAACAAAATAACTGCTCAACACTCTTCCACAGCATCAAAATCATGAAAAACAAGGAAAGACTCAGAAACTGTTGCGGACTGTGGAAGCCTAAAGAGAAACAGAAATTAAGTGTCCTGAAGGATCCTGATAGCAGTCTGGTACAGAAAAATGACATTATTGGAAAACCTGGTGAAATTCAAATACAGTCTTCTGAGTTGATAACAGTGTATCAGTATTAATACTTTGGACCTGACAATTGTACTCTGTTATGTAAGTTGTTAACGTGAGAGCAAACCAGATGTAAGAGTGAGGAACAGTCTGTAATAATTTGCAATTTTTCTGCAAGTCTAAAATATTTCAAAATAAAAAGTTAAATGGCGCATGTCTGAGGTCCGAGTTCCATTTAGTTTTTTTGTTAACCACGCCCACTAGGAGTACCACGTTGCCAAAATGTCTGAAGGCCGTGGAACAATCAGTCAATTGCACTATCCAGTCTCTTCTGAAATAAATCTACAGACAAATTGTAGGTGTAACATCCACATTCCTGTGTATTTAAGTAGAGTCTTTAGGCATCCAAAAGTTCAGGAAATTGGTGAGATTTTTGCCATAGCCAAAAAACAACAACAAAAAAATGGAGTCAAAATTATTTCAGAGAGGATTATAAAATCATGTAGTTCTTTGGATCTTCCTCAGGGGATGTCACTCTGAAGAGCATGCCTCCCTGTAGTTCAAAGAATTCTGAAGTAAGGCCATCTGGATTAGAAATGGGTTATGGGTAAAGGAGATGAGAAAGGCAACTGAAGAGATTAGCTTTCTTATTTAGCTAGAAACTTATTAATTCCATTTATTGCCTGTAAAGTTCACCCAAAGATCAAGCCAGATGTGTGAACCTTTGTTTTCTTCTTGAGAACAGCTTTGGGTTGGCTGTACAGAAGGGCAATTAAGCAGAAGCATTGAACTGATGTCTGTGACAGCAAGATACCCAGAAGTGTATGATTTGGAAGCTCAAGTTTTGAATCCCAGGTCTGCTGGTGAGCGACCACATGATGTTAGGCAAGTCCCTTAATAACCTCTTTGAGTATAATTTATATGCTATTAAATAAAGGGATTGAAAAGTGTTTTATTTGAATAGATATGTAATTGACATATAACATTGTATAAGTTTAGGGTATGCCACATATTGACTTGATACATTTATGTATTGCAATATGATTATCACCATATCACATCACATAATTGTTCCTTTTTTGTGTGTGTGGTGAGAACAATTAAGATCTAGCCTCTTAGCGACTTTGAAGTATATGATATTATACAGTATTGTTGGCTGTAATCATTGTACTGTATATCAGATCTCCAGGGCTTACTTATGTGCCGGCTGCAGTTCGGGGCCCTTAAACAACCTCTCTCCGATTCCCCTACCCCTGAGTCCCTGGAAACCTCCAGTCTCTGTTTTTCTTGAGTTCAGCTTCATCTCTGTCTTTCCCACCATCTGCTGTAGCGCTTTTATTGCTTGTTGTGAAAGAGCTTTTCAGTTAGTTCTCAGGTCTTTTTCAGAGAGAATTTTCCCTACGTAGCTGCAGCACATTCCTGGGTGAGGGTGAGTTCAGGACCTTGATATGATCACCTTTCAGCATTTCTTGTAAGGCAGGTGGGGTAGTGATGAACTCAGCTTTTGTCTTGGAACATGTTTTTCCCTCCATTAGTTCTTTGGAAATTTTAAAATGGCTGATTTAAAGTCTTTATCTAGTAAGTCTCAATCTGGGCTGTCTTTTCCCCCTGTCTAAAGGCTATGCTTTCCTGTTACTTTGCATGTCTTGTAAATTTTATTGAAGACTGGATTTTAAATAATATGATGCGGCACCTCTGGAAATAAGATTCCTTCCCTCCCTATGGTTTTTTGCTGTTCGTTGTTCTTGATGTTTAATGAATTCCCTGAAATAATTAAGAAAAGTTTGTGTTCTTTGTCACATGTGGCCACTGAAGTCTCTGCTTGGTTAACACAATGATCAGCTAGTAATTGGACAGAGAGAGAGGAAGATTAGGCCCTCTCAAGCTTTTCTTGGGCAGGTGCACAACCCTGCACATTCATGTGGCCTTTTAGATTCGCAGGGGTATAGTAGAGCTTTTGAAAGCCTCTGATGGACATCCCATTCCCCAGCTTTTTCTCTCAAAGTTTGGCCAGTTTCTTGTTTTTCCCCAGCTACTATTACCAAACTAGGAAGATGTAGTGTGAAATAATGGCCACTGATTTTTTTTTTTTAATACAAACACCCTAGAGAAAAGGCTATTTGCACTTAGTAAGCTCTGAGTTAGGTCAAATAAAGACAAACCCTGTGAGTGAGGGATTTCAAAGGAGTTGCTAGAGAGATCATATAATGACAGTTTTCTGGGAATAAGCCTTTTAAGGAAGCTTCAGATTTATTTTTTATCTCTTCTAGTGGACATTAGGCTGCGGGTTTTTATAGTTACCATAATTGCGAGGCTGTTGGTTTTCATTGCTACAGTAAGAGTGATGGAGAGAGGGCTGGGGGGTAGTGTGAATTAAGATACCTCAAAGATCACATTTTTAAAAATTGAGATTCAGCTACTTTGGAATAAATTTACCTTGGATGGTTATAAGCCTTTGGTTAATGTACAGAGTTCTGAAAATGTTGATTTGTATAATTTTCTCTTGCGTTCTTATTGCTTGTACTGAGGAGTATCGTTTGGGCTGGCCTTTATCTGCCATTCTAGAAGTTCTCTCTTCCAAGTTTAATTTTATTTGGGGATGGAATGGGGAGAACATTCTAGGAAAAAGCAAGAGTATTTGCAAAGGCCTGCTGACTGCTAGAAATTCCTTTTTGATCCATGGTTTTTTTTTCCTGTTCTTGTTCGCTTGAAGAGCAAAGACTGTAAATCTGGAAACATCTTTTCCCATTGTCCCTTGACAGCATGATTCCCATTTTGATTTCAACAACGGTAGATATTATGTGAGATTTGAAATACAGAAGAAAAGAGGAAGCCATTGTGGCTGGAATTTAGAGAAAACGGGGGGACAGTTATTAATTCAGACTGGAGATGCTCAAATCTAATAATACATAGTCCAGCTGGCTTTCTAAATGAGTGGTTTGGAAAAAAGGAATGGGTGGTAGGAAATAGGGCAAATTGGAGAGCATGTGAACCATCAAAAGGTGACTCAGAATTTTTCAAAGGAAGTGAAAAGTCCAAAATTTTATGTCAGCAATGTGTAAATAGCTATTTTTTTAAAACTTTTATTTCTTTCTCACTTTCTTTCTGGTATTTCCATTATAGTCAATTACATCTTTTATAATTCTCCCAGAGTCTTAGATATTGTTCTTTTTTTTTTTCAGTCTTTGTTTTCTTTACTTTTCAGTTTTAGATATTATTATTGAGATGTCCTCAGGAGCAGAGATCCTTTCTCTAGCTGTGTCCAGTCTACTAATAAAGCCATCAAAGACATTCTTTTCTGTCATAGTGTTTTTAACCTCTAGCATTTCTTTTTGCTTCTTATCTTAGGATTTCTATTTCTCTGCTTACATTGCCCATGTATTCTTGCATGCTGTCCACTTCATCCATTTGAGTCCATAGCCTATTAATTGTAGTTGTTTTTTTAAAAATTTTTTTAATTAAAATTTCTGTATTGAGATACATAAAATAAAATGCACAAATCTTAGTGTAGAGCTCTATGAATTTTGACATGCATATGCACTTATGTAACCATCACACAGATCAAGATACCAATCACTCCCACTAATTTTATTTTCTCCCTTCACCCATTTCAGTTATCTCCCTACTGCCTCCTCTGTGGCAACCACCAGTTTATTCTCTGTGCTAATGAGTCTGTTTCTGTTTTGTTTGTTCATTTTGTGTTTTTTTTTAGATTCCATTTATAAGTGAAATCATATGGTATTTGATTTTCTCTAACTAGTGCTATACTTGTATATATAACATATATATAATATACATATAATATCTTAGTATAATATCCTCTAGGTCCATGCATGTTGTCCCAAATGGCAATATTTCATTAAAAAATTTTTTTATTAAGGTATTATTGATATACCCTCTTATGAAAGTTTCACATGAAAAAATGATGTGGTAACTACTTTTACCTATATTATCAAGTCCACACCCATACCCCAATGCAGTCACTGTCCATCAGTTTAGTAAGATGCCACAGATCCATTGTTTGCCTTCTCTGTGCTACACTGTTTGCCCCGTGACCCACCACACCCTGTGTACTAAACATAATGCCCCTCAATCCCCTTTTCCCTCCCTTCCCACCCGCCCTCCCACAGCCCTCCCCTTTGGTAACCACTAGTTCCTTTCAGGAGTCTGTGAGTCTGCTGCTATTTTGTTCCTTCAGTTTTGCTGTGTTGTTATATTCCACAAATGAGGGAAATCATTTGGCACTTGTCTTTCACAGCCTGGCTTATTTCACTGAGCATAATATCCTCCAGCTCCATCCATGTTGTTGCAAATGGCAGGATTTGTTTCTTTCTCATGGCTGAATAGTATTCCATTGTGTATATGTACCACCTCTTCTTTATCCATTCATCTACTGATGGACACTTAGGTTGCTTCCATTTCTTGGCTATTGTAAATAGTGCTGTGATAAACAGAGGGACTGAATCTGAGAAGTTGTATTCTTTGGGTAAATTCCAAGGAGTGGGATTCCCAGGTCAAATGGTATTTCTATTTTTAGTTTTTTGAGGAATTGAGGAACCTCCATATTGCTTTCCACGATAGTTGAACTAGCTTACATTCCCACCAGCAGTGTAGGAGGGTTTCCCTTTCTCCGCATCCTCACCAGCATTTGTTGGTCTTAGTCTTTTGGATGCTGGGCATCCTAACTGGTGTGAGGTGATATCTCATTGTGGTTTTAATTTGCATTTCTCTGATAATTAGTGATGTGGAGCATCTTTTCATGTGCCTGTTGGCCATCTGAATTTCTTCTTTGGAGAACTGTCTCTTCGTCTGCCCATTTTTTAATCGGGTTATTTGCTTTTTGGGTATTGAGGCATGTAAGTTCTTTATATATTTTGGATATTAACCCCTTGTCAGATATGTCATTTACAAATATATTCTCCCATACTGTAGGATGCCTTTTTGTTCTGTTGATGGTGTCCTTTGCTGTACAGAAACTTTTTAGTTTGATGTAGTCCCATGAGTTCATTTTTGCTTTTGTTTCCCTTGCTCAAGGAGATGAGTTCAGGAAGAAGTTGCTCATGCTTATATTTAGGAGATTTTTGCCTATGTTGTCTTCTAAGAGTTTTATGGTTTCATGACTTACATTCAGGTCCTTGATCCATTTTGAGTTTACTTTTGTGTGTGGGATTAAACAATAATCCAGTTTCATTCTCTTGCATGTAGCTGTCCAGTTTTTCCAACACCAGCTGTTGAAGAGGCTGTTATTTCCCCCCTTCATCATATATTAATTTGGTTGGGTTTATATCAGGGCTCTCTAGTCTGTACCATTGGTCTATGGGTCTGTTCTTGTGCCAGTACCAAATTGTCTTGATTACTGTGGTTTTGTAGTAGAGCTTGAAGTTGGAGAGCGTAATCCTCCCAGCTTTATTCTTCCTTCTCAGGATTGCTTTCGCTATTCAGGGTCTTTTGTGGTTCCATATGAATTTTAGAATGATTTGTTCTACTTCATTGAAGAATGATGTTGGTGTTTTGATAGAAATTGCATTAAATCTGTAGATTGCTTTAGGCAAGATGGCCATTTTGACAATATTAATTCTTCCTATCGATGAGCGTGGGATGCACTTCCATTTATTGATGACTTCTTTAATTTCTCTCATGAATGTCTTGTAGTTTTCAGGGTGTAGGTCTTTCACTGCCTGGGTTAGGTTTATTCTTAGGTACTTTATTCTTTTTGATACAGTTGTGAATGGAATTGTTTTCCTGGTTTCTCTTTCTGCTCGTTCATTGTTAGTATATAGGAATGCAACAGATTTCTGTGTATTAATTTTGTATCCTGCAACTTGGCTGAATTCAGATATTAGATCTAGTAATTTTGGAGTGGATACTTTAGTGTTTATTATATACAATATCATGTCATCTGAAAACAGGGACAGTTTAACTTCTTCCTTGCCAACCTTGATGCTTTTTACTTCTTTGTTTTGTCTGATTACTGTCACTAGGACCTCCAGCACTATGTTGAATAGAAGTGAGGAGAGTAGGCATCCTTGCCTTTTTCCCAATCTTAAAGGAAAAGCTTTCAAATTCTCGCTGTTAAGTAAAATGTTGGCTGTGGGTTTGTCATATATGGCCTTTATGATGTTGAGGTACTTGCCCTCTATACCCATTTTGTTGAGAGTTTTTATCATGAATGGGTGTTGAATTTTGTCTGATGCTTTTACAGCATGTATGTAGATGATCATGTGGTTTTTATCCTTCTTTTTGTTGATGTGGTGGATGATGTCAATGGATTTTCGAATGTTGTACCATCCTTGTATACCTGGA
This sequence comes from Smutsia gigantea, assembly GCA_032199065.1. Lineage (NCBI taxonomy): Eukaryota > Metazoa > Chordata > Mammalia > Pholidota > Manidae > Smutsia > Smutsia gigantea. Next base: position 58,610 of record JAVSCE010016580.1, read on the forward strand.
ATAAATCATACTTGATCATGATGGATGATCTTTTTGATGTATTTTTGAATTTGGCTTGCTAATATTTTGTTGAGTACTTTTGCATCTATGTTCATAGAGGATATTGGTCTGTAATTTTCTTTTTTTGAGGTGTCTTTGCCTGGTTTTGATATTAGAGTGATGATGGTCTCGTAGAATGAGTTTGGAAGTATTCCCTCTTCTTCAACTCTTTGGAAAACTTTAAGGACTATGGGTATTACATCTTTACTAAATGTTTGATAAAATTCAGCGGTAAAGCCATCTGGTCCAGGGGTTTTATTCTTTGGTAGGTTTTTGATTACCGGTTCAATTTCGTGGCTGGTAATTGGTCTGTTCAGATTTTCTGTTTCTTTCTGGGTCAGCCTTGGAAGGTTGTATTTTTCTAGAAAGTTGTCCATTTCTTCTCGGTTATCCAGTTTGTTAGCATATAATTTTTCATAGTATTCTCTAATTATTCTTTGTATTTCTGTGGTGTCCCTGGTGATTTTTACTTTCTCATTTCTGATTCTGTTTATGTGTGTAGACTCTCATTTTTCTTTGATAAGTCTGGCTAGGGGTTTATCTGTTTATTTCTTGAAGACCTAGCTCCTGCTTTCATTGGTATTTTCTATTGTTTTCTTCTTCTCAATTTTATTTATTTCTGCTATAATCTTTGTTATGTCCCTCCTTCTACTGTCTTTGGCCCTCATTTGTTCTTCTTTTTCTAGTTTCATTAACTGTGAGTTTAGACTATTCATATGGGATTGTTCTTCTTTTTTGAGGTAGGCCTGGATTGCAATATACTTTCCTCTTAGCATGGCCTTCTTGGCATCACACAGATTTTGTGGTGTTGAATTATTGTTGTCATTTGTCTCCATATATTGCTTGATCTGTTTTTATTTGGTCACTGATCCTTTGGTTATTTAGGAGCATGTTGTGAAGCCTCCATGTGTTTGTGGGATTTTTCATTTTATTTTTATAGTTTATTTCTAGTTTCATACCTTTGTGCTCTGAGAAACTGGTTGGTACAATTTCAATCTTTTTGAATTTACCAAGGCTCTTTTTGTGGCCTAGGATGTGATCTATTTTTGAAAATGTTCCATGTGCACTTGAGAAGAATGTGTATTCTGCTCTGTTTGTGTGTGGAGTCTGCGGATGTCTGTTAGGTCCATCTGTTCTAATGTGTTGTTCAGTGCTTCTGTCTCTTTACTTATTTTCTGTCTTTGGAGTGAGTGGAGTGTTGAAGTCTCCTAAAATGAATGCATTGCATTCTATTTCCCCTTTTAATTCCGTTAGTATTTGTTTCACGTATGTAGGTGCTCCTGTGTTGGATGCATACATATTTATAATGGTTATATCTTCTTGTTGGATTGACCCCTTTATCATTATGTAATGTCCTTCTTTGTCTCTTGTGACTTTCTTTGTTTTGAAGTCTATTTTGTCTGATACAAGTACTGCAACTCCTGCTTTTTTCTCCCTATTAGTTGCGTGAAATATCTTTTTCCATCCCTTCACTTTTAGTCTGTGTATGTCTTTGGGTTTAAAGTGTGTCTCTTGTAGTCAGCATACAGATGGGTCTTGTTTTTTTATCCATTCAGTGACTCTATGTCTTTTGATTGGTGCATTCAGATCATTTACATTAGGGTGATTATCAGTAGATATGTACTTATTGCCATTGCAGGCTTTAGGTTTGTGGTTACCAAAGGTTTAAGGTTACCTTCCTTGCTATCTAAGAATCTAACTTAACTCACTTAATATGCTGTTACAAACACAATCTAAAGGTTCTTTTTTTCTCCTCTTTTTCTTCCTCCTCCATTCTTTATATAATTAGGTATCATATTCTGCACTCTTTTTCTTTCCCTTGTTTGACTTTGGGGACAATTGATTTAATTTTGCATTTACTTAGTAATTAACTGTTCTACTTTCTTTACTGTGGTTTTATTGCCTCTTGTGACAGCTATTAAACCTTAGGAACACTTTCATCTATTGCAGTCCCTCCAAAATACACTGTAGAGACAGTTTGTGGGAGGTAAATTCTCTCAGCTTTTGCTTATCTGGAAATTGTTGAATCCCTCCTTCAAATTTAAATGATTAACTTGCCGGATAAAGTATTCTTGGTTCAAGGCCCTTCTGCTTCATTGCATTTAATATATCATGCCACTCCCTTCTGGACTGTAATGTTTCTGCTGAGAAGTCTGATGATAGCCTGATGGGCTTTCCTTTGTATGTGATCTTATTTCTCTCTCTGGCTGCTTTTAATAGTCTGTCCTTATCCTTGATCTTTGCCATTTTAATTACTATATGTCTTGGTGTTGTCTTCCTTGGGTCCCTTGTGTTGTGAGATTTGTGCATCTCCATGGCCTGAGAGACTATCTCCTCCCTCAGATTGGGGAAGTTTTCAGCAATCACCTCCTCAGAGACACTTTCTATCCCCTTTTCTCTCTTCTTCTTCTGGTATCCCTATAATGCGACTTTGTTCCATTTGGATTGGTCACACAGTTCTCTCAATATTCTTTCATTCTTAGAGATACTTTTTTCTCTCTGTGCCTCAGCTTCTTTGTATTCCTCTTCTGTAATTTCTATTTCATTTATCATCTCCTCCACTGTATCTAATCTGCTTTTAAAACTTTCCATTGTATGTTTCATTTCTGATACTGTGTTCCATAATGCTTGGATCTCCAACCGGAATTCATTCCTGTGTTCTTGAATATTTTTCTGTACCTCCATGAGCATGTTAATGATTTTTAGTTTGAAATCCCTTTCCGGAAGATTCATGAGATCAATTTATTGAATATTTCTCAGGGTTGTATTCATATTCATCATTTTACTCTGCACCAGGTTCCTTTCGCATTTAATATTTATATATGGTGCCATCTAGTGCCCAGAAGCTCTACTCTCTGGAGCTGCTCCGCCCCTGAAGCAATGTCGGCGGTTGCAGGGAAGCGGTATTGGGGCATGGGGGGAGGAAAGAGCTGTTTCTTCCTTCCAGGCTGCTGTGCCTGCCTCCACTGCCAGAACCAGTAAGCCGAGCACACAGGTATAAGCCTCTATGATTTACGTTTGTAGTTGCTGTACACAGGGCTTCCCTCTGGCTGTCCTAATGCCAGGGTAGGGTTTGCCAGGTTGTGAGCCAGGTGGGGCTGGCCAGGAGAAAGGCTCAGTAGCCTGCATATCATGGAGGGGTCCTTGATGCTCTGTAGCCAGCCGGGGAGCTGGAGCTCCTGAAGATCGTGAAAGTTCCCAATCTGCTGGGCAGAGTGCACCTGGACAATTTTGTCTACTTGTCCTTTCTCCTGAGCAGTGAGCTCTGTGCAGCTCTTGCCCCTTTAGCAGCCCTCTTGTTGTTAGGAATTCTCTCAGACTGCTCATCTGTCTTTTGTCCCAGAGCAGCCATATAAAGATCCCTGCTTTCCACAAGTGGCTGGAATCTCAGTCTCTCCAGGTATTCTGCCTGTGTTAGCTTTCCACCCCCTAATCATGAGAGTACCATGAAAACACCATGAAATGTAGGTTTGTGCTCCCAAATCAAATCTCCAGAGTTAGGTATTCAGCAGTCTCAGCGCTCTGCTCCCTTCCTGTTCTATTTCTCTTCCTTCTGCTGGTGAGTTGGGGTAGGGGAAGGGCTTGGGTTCTGCTGGGCCATGGCTTTGGTACGTTACCATGTTCTGTGAGGTTTATTATTTTCTCCAGTTTTGTGCAATCCTCTTTCCTGTTGCTCTTTCAGGATCAGTTGTATTAATTATATTTTTGTATTATATGCGGTTTTAGGAGGAAGCCTCTGTCTCACCTCTCACACTGCCATCTTTAATCCTCTCTCTGGTTCTATTTCATTCTTTTTTATGTCTGAATAATATTCTATCATATATGTACCACATCTTCTGTATCCATTCATCAAGATGTGGACATTTAGGTTGCTCTGTATCTTGGCTATTGTAAATAATGTGGCAACAAACACAGGGGTGCCTATATATTTCCATTTCATATTAATGATTTTGATACCTTTGGGTAAATTCCTAGAAGTGGACTTGCTGGGTTGCATGGTATTTCTATTTTCATGTTTTTTTGAGGAACATCTATATTGCTGCCCCAATTTACAGTCCCAGCAGCAGTATACAAAGGCTTCCTCTTTTCCATGTCCTCACCAGCACTTGTTATTTCTTGTTTTATTGAAATTAGGCATTCTGACTCATGTGAGGTAATATCTCATTGTGTTTTTGATTTGCATTTCCCTGATGATTAGTGATGTGGAGCATCTTTTCATGTGTCTATTGGCCATCTATCTGTCTTTTTTGGAAAAATGTTCAGATCCTCTGCCCACTTTTCATTGGATTTTTTGCTTTTTTGGTTTTGAGTTAGTTGTATGAGTTATATATATATATATATATATATATATATATATATATATATATATATATATATATATATATATATATATATATATTAGATATTAGCCCTTTAATGGATATATTATTTGCACATATATAAATATATTCTCCATTCAGGTTGCCAGGTATTTTAAATCATCTATGTATAAATATTAGGCATATATTTAAATTTTAAACAGAATGTATTAGCCCAAATCACATTTCTATCTATTCTGTAGGTTTCCAGTTTTTGAATACTGGCATATCAAGCAAGATTTTTTAGTATGTTTTTCTTACTTTAAAAATTTTCCCTCCATTTCTTTTATTTCTACCACTAACTCCCTCCTAGTCCTTGTCATTTTCCCCACTTTTTTTTATCTACCACTTCAGGCTCCAAACCCACCCTAAAATAACAGAAGTTGAGGGTAGAGGCAATGTTTAGCAGAGTGGGATTTGAAAGAAAATTACCCCCATTCATCCTTGCCTGTTAGTCATTCTTTGTGGCAGATTTAGAAACTACTTTTAATGCCTACTTAACTATTCCTGTATTAAAAGAGGTTTTAAAAAGATGCTTCAAGATAACCTGTGCAGTCAAGGGTTTTTTTTTACTGTATTTAATTCTTATAATGGAATTTTATTTTGGAGGGGACAGAATGTGACTGTTTTACAGTGCTGCTTTTACTGCCAAAAATATTGTGTTAAGTCCCGCATCCTTAAATGGTTACTAAAATATTAAAGCCATTGAAAGCAGGATTTCTTATAATTGAAGAAAACACATGGGCATTTCTGGGTGGGGGGTTAGTGGAAGCATAGTGTAAGTAATAAGCACTTCAGAGTCAGGAAGAGCTGACTTTCAACATTGCTTTGCCATGTACTAGATATATAGGCCCCTGAAGTTTCTTGCCTCTCTGGGCTCCTGCAAATGGGGATAAAAAGGAAAAGAGGATTAATTAATTAGAAATTCCCCAAGAGTCTGTGCTATGCCAGTCATTGCTCTAAACATACTTAGTTTACCCATATGAAATTAACAGTCTATAGGGGAGACTTCTCATCTGATGAGATGAGAAGTAAATGAATTTTGTACAGTTATTTTATTGCAGTTGTGATAGGTGATGGAGAGGAAAACTACAGTGCAGTGAGGGTAAAACTAACAGGCAGTGGCTGTGCATTGCAAATACTCAAAGATTTTCATGTGTGATTTAACTGTTATAGATACTGTGAAAAAATACTCCTGGTAATATATTCATTTTTTAGTTGTTGCCTCTAACTAGTCTGATCCTTTCTGTTTTCAGTGCCGAGGACTGGTGAGACACATTAAGGTTCCTGATTAAAGCATTCCCATTAAATTCTCAGAAAAATAAAAATCAATGCTAATGAATGTGCTTCAGTAGAAGCAAAAAAAACAAAAAACAAAACTCCCCAGATAGTATAAGGTACAATGGGGAATATATTATAAAATAAACAGATGCTGAGCCCAGAGGTGGTAGTGAGGCCCCTGGAGAGACTGCAAACGGGCACTGGAAAGGCATCAGTTATCAATGGAATACTTCTCTCTCTTCTTTCTACACTTTCTCTCATTTCTACTTTTTATTTTCATAGTAGAGAGCCTTTTCCTGCTTCTCTCTCTCTAGGTTATAGGAGGTTCCTGACAACTACAGATACTCATTAATTCATCTCTCCCAGGAGGGCAAGTCTGATCAGTCCTGCTTGATCAGGTATTTACCCAGTTCTAATCCATACTGGCCATGAGGGTGGGATCACATACTACCACGTGGCTCCCACCACCTAGAGAGTAACTTCTGGGGTTTATTCATCTGCAGAGTGGGAATAAAGTAGTATGCACTTTATCAGAAAGGTTGTGAAGATTAGATGAAATAATATAAAGTGCCTGGCAGAGTAAGTATCAATAAATGTGAAGTGTTATTACTATTACTGTTTTTGCTCTTTACCATATTATTTAAATCTTGGTAGGAGATGTTTTTGCTTTTACTCATTGGAACCATTTCAGAAAGTTTAGAATCAGGAAAAAGGCATAGTCTAAAACTATCTGGTAAGCAAGTTTGGGATATTGAGCCTAAACGCATCCTTGTTACTACAGTATTTATCAGTCTTAGAGACATGGCTCACATAATTAAATTTATTATACTCTTTTCTTTATCATTCTGTTAAAGCAGACTGGATTGGAAGAAGGCAGATAAGAAAGCTTATCATTACCCAAGGGTAAAAAAAAATATTCAAGCTAGCTGTTTAGATGTTTCTCAGCTTCTAATGAATAAAATAGGCATTAATAGTAATAAAATTGTCGGTACCCACTGAAGTTTGCAGTTATTAAAGCAGTAATAAAAGGAAACTCATCATAGCCATTACATGATTTTCTTACATTTTAATAGTGATTTGCCTCTCCACATAATTAAGCCATTCCCATTAAATTCGCAGATGGATAAAGTTAATGTAAACAAACATTTTTAAGTCAATACACACTGACAAAGCGTTTTTCTTTTTTCTTTTTCCTATTTTCTCAAGTTTTTGGCTTACTGGAAAAACCCCTTGAGCTAGAAAGTCAGTCTGCTATGGTGGGAAATATCCCCTGGGATATTTCCATATTAAATAATTAAAAATAGGTAAACTTACCTTTTGTCAATTAGGTGAAAATACTTTTCTTTCTTCTTAGTAGTAGATGACTGATTCAGGTCAGTGCAGCAAGCATGGATCAAGCCAGGCCTGCTCGCACTTGAGGGCTCCTGTACTGGTTGTTTCTCTTGCTGGTACAACTCCTTTCCCAGATATTTGTAGGGCTCACCCCTTCTCTTCCTCATATCTTTGCTCAAATGTTACCTTCTCAATGATACCTACTCTGCCCATCCTGTTAAAAATTGCATTTCACCAACCCAGCATTTCTCAACCCTAGATCTTGCTGGATTTTTCCCAAAGAACTTATTATATGGTACTATATTATATAGCTTACTTGTTTGTAATGTTTATTGTCTCTTTTCATACTGTTTTTATCTATTTTCCCTGATGTATCTCTAGTGCCTCAAACAATGCCAGTCACAAGAGTAAACCTTCAATTAGCATCAAATGTGTGAAATATAACTATTCTATTTTATAATATACATGTATACATAATATACAAAGATATGTGTATCTGTAGATTAGTAGGGCGAAAACATGTTTATTTATGTTTTCATAGTACTATTTTTTTCATCCATCCATTCCTCTATCCATCCATCCACCTATGACTATTTTCTGAGTACCTGTACTTTTCCCTGGACCTTTATTTTCCTGGAGGCTGGGGTGGAAGAAAGAAAGGAACTCACCATTCCTGCCTTTACTGAGCTTATAGTACAGTTATGGCAAAAGACAATGAAATATTTTCTATAAAATGGTTTCAGAACTATTAAGGGAGAAGTATTGGGTATACTGCAGAGGCTGACATAAGCTTAGTCTTCTCTGAGGGCAAGACCTGAACAATGGGTAAGTTATCCCAGCAAAGGGGCGCGTGTGGGATTTGGGAGTGGAATAGATGCAGACGTGTGATACGCAGACTAACAGTGTGCCCACAGGCCTGAAGGTAGGAGAGATCGAGGTGCTTTCAAGGAAAAGGAAGTTGAACATTGTGAATTGTACACTGGCAATGAGAAGAATGATAGATGAAACAGCCCCCCCTGACGGGTTTAGATTTGCCCTCAGCCACATGGATTTTAAGCAGCAGGGAACTGATGCAGTTCCCACAGGAGGTGAATGCTCTGTCTGTATGGCTCATTCTCTTTCTGTGCATGCAAATGTAACCCTTTGAAATAATTGCACATGTCAGATTTGGCCTACAAAAGCTGTCTCCTGAACACCATTTAGGCGTATATTTGCTCTGTCTGCTGAGTCCATTTCTGCCTTTGCTGTTTATAGAATGCAAAGGTCCTTGGGGGACCCCTCATCCCTGCTTTTATATATGTATGTATGTATGTATTTATTTATATTGAAACATACTATATGTTGACATACAATATCCAATTAGTTTCTGGTATACATCATACTGATTGGATATTTTTATGTTACAAAATAATCCTCACGATAGGTCTACTGACCATCTGTCACCATCCGAAGTTATTAAATATTATTTGCTATATTCCCTATGCTGTATACTACATCCCCATGATTTATTTATTTTATATATGGAAGTTGGTACCTCTTACTCCCCTTCACCTGTTTTATTTGCCCCTGAACTCTCCCTGCCCGGTAACCAACAGTTTGGTTTCCTGTAGCTATGAGTTGGTTTGTGTTCTGTTTTGTTTGTTTATTTTGTTTTATAGGTACCACATAAAGTTAAATAATGTGGTATCTATCTTTCTCTGCCTGACTTATTTCACTTAACAGAATACCCTCTAGGTCTATCCATGTTGTTGCAGAAGGCAAGATTTCATTCTTTCTTTTTATTTTTTAGGAGAGCAAAGGAGAGACTTTTTTTTTTTGCTATTATTAATGTACAATTACATGAGCCATATTATGGTTACTAGACTCCCCCTATTATCAAGTCCCCACCACATACCCCATTACAGTCACTGTCCATCAGTGTAGTAAGATGCTATAGAATCACTACTTCTCTGTGTTATACTGCCTTCCCCATATGCCCCCCCACCACTACATTGTGTGTGCTAATTGTAATACCCCTTTTCCCCCTTATCCCTCCCTTCCTACCGACCCTCACCAGTTCCTTTCCCTTTGGTAACTGTTGGTCCATTCTTGGGTTCTGTGAGTCTGCTGCTGTTTTGTTCCTTCAGTTTTTTCTTTGTTCTTATACTCCACAGATGAATGAAATCATTTGGTACTTGTCTTTCTCCACCTGGCTTATTTCATTGAGCATAATACCCTCTAGCTCCATCCATGTTGTTGCAAATGGTAGGATTTGTTTTCTTCTTATAGCTGAATAATATTCCATCGTGTATATATACATCTTCTTTATCCATTCATCTACTGATGGACACTTAGGTTGCTTCCATTTCTTGACTATTGTAAATAGTGCTGTGATAAACATAGGGGTGCATATGTCTTTTTGAAACTGGGCTTCTGCATTCTTAGGGTAAATTCCTAGGAGTGGAATTCCTGGGTCAAATGGTATTTCTATTTTGAGTTTTTTGAGGAACCTCCATTCTGCTTTCCACAATGGTTGAACTAATTTCAATTCCCACCAGCAGTGTAGGAGGGTTCACCTTTCTCCACATCCTCGCCAACATTTGTTATTGTTTGTGTTTTGGATGTTGGCCATCCTCACTGGTGTGAGGTGATATCTCATTGTGGTTTTAATTTGCATTTCTCTGATGATTAGCAGTGTGGAGCATCTTTTCATGTGCCTTTTGGCCATCTGAATTTCTTCTTTGGAGAAGTTTCTGTTCAGCTCCTCTGCCCATTTTTTAATTGCTTATTTGCTTTTTGTTTGTTGAGGTGCGTGAACTCATTATATAATATGGATGTCAACCCCTTACTGGATATGTCATTTATGAATATATTCTTCCATACTGTAGGATGTCTTTTTGTTCTACTGATGGTGTCCTTTGCTGTACAGAAGCTCTTTAGTTTGATATAGTCCCACTCATTCATTTTTTCTTTTGTTTCCCTTGCCTGGGGAGATGTGTTTATGAAAAAGTTGCTCATATTTATGTCCAAGAGATTTTTTCCTATGTTTTCTTCTAAGAGTTTTATGGTTTCCTGACTTACATTCAGGTCTTTGATCCATTTTGAGTTTACTTTTTTACATTTGGTTAGACAATCAAGTTTCATTCTCTTACATGTAGCTGTCCAGTTTTTCCAACACCAGCTGTTGAAGAGGCTGTCATTTCCCCATTGTATATCCATGGCTTCTTTATCATATATTAATTGGCCATATGTGTTTGGGTTTATATCAGGGCTCTCTTCTGTTCTGTTGGTCTATGGGTCTGTTTTTGTGCCAATACCAAATTGTCTTGATTACTGTGGCTTTGTAGTAGAGACTGAAGTCAGGGAGCGTAATTCCCCCCACTTTATTCTTCCTTCTCAGGATTGCTATGGCTATTCAGGGTCTTTTGTGGTTCCATATGAATTTTAGAACAATTTGCTGTAGTTCATTGAAGAATGCTGTTGCTTTTTTGATAGGGATTGCATTGAATCTGTAGATTGCTTTAGGCAGGATGGCCTTTTTGACAATATTAATTCTTCCTATCCATGAGCACGGGATGTGTTTCCATTTACTGGTATCTAATTGCTCTCATGAGTGTCTTGTAGTTTTCAGAGTATAGGTCTTTCGCTTCCTTGGTAAGGTTGATTCCTAGGTATTTTATTCCTTTGGATGCAATTGTGAATGGAATTGTTTTCCTGATTTCACTTTCTGCTGGGTCATTGTGAGTGTATAGAAATGCAACAGATTTCTGTGTATTAATTTTGTATCCTTCAACTTTACTGAAATCAGATATTAGATCTAGTAGTTTTGGTTGGATTCTTTAGGGTTTCTTATGTACAATATCATGTCATCTGCAAACAGGGACAATTTGACTTCTTCCTTACCAATCTGGATGTCTTTTATTTCTTTTTTGTCTGATTGCCGTGGCTAGGACCTCTAGAACTATGTTGAATAAAAGTGGGGAGAGTAGGCATCCTTGTCTTCTTCCTGATCTTAAAGGAAAAGCTTTCAGCTTCTCACTGTTAAGTAAGTATAATGTTGGCTGTGGGTTTGTCATATATGGCCTTTATTATGTTGAGGTACTTGCCCACTATACCCATTTTGTTGAGAGTTTTTATAATGAATGGATGTTGAGTTTTGTCAAATGCTTTTTCAGCATCTATGGAGATGATCATGTGGTTTTTGTCCTTCTTTTTGTTGATGTAGTTGATGATGTTGATGGATTTTCGAATGTTATACCATCCTTGCATCCCTGGGGTGAATCCCACTTGATCATGATAGATGATCTTTTTGATGTATTTTTGAATTCTGTTTGCTAATATTTTGTTGAGTATTTTTGCATCTATGTTCATCAGGGATATTGGTTTGTAATTTTCTTTTTTTTGTGGTGTCTTTCCCTGGTTTTGGTATTAGAGTGATGTTGGCCTCGTGGTATGAGTTTGGGAGTATTCCCTCCTCTTCTACATATTGGAAAACTTTAAGGAGGATGCGTATTAGGTCTTCATTAAATGTTTGATAAAATTCAGCAGTGAAACCATCTGATATAGGAGTTTTGTTCTTAGGTAGTTTTTTGATTACCAGTTCAATTTCATTGTTGGTAATTGGTCTATTCAGATTTTCTCTTTCTTCCTGAGTCAGCCTTGTAAGGTTGTATTTTTTCTATAATGTTGTCCATTTCTTCTGTGTTATCCAGGTTGTTACATTATAATTTTTCATAGTATTCTCTTATAAGTCTGTATTTCTGTGGTGTCTGTAGTGATTTTTCCTTTCTCATTTCTGATTCTGTTTATGTGTGCAGACTCTCTTTTTTTCTTGATAAGTCTGGCTAGGGGTTTCACTATTTTATTTTCTCAAAGAACCAGCTTCTGCTTTCATTGATTCTATTGTTTTGTTCTTCTCAGTTTTATTTATTTCTGCTTTAATCTTCATTGTGCCTCACCTTCTACTGACTTTTGCTTCATTTGTTCTTCCTTTTCTAGTTTCATCAATTCTGAGTTTAGAGTGTTCACATGGGATTGTTCTTCTTTCCTGAGGTATGCCTGTATTGCAATATATTTCCCTCTTAGCACAGCCTTTGCTGCGTCACACAGATTTTGCGGTGTTGAATTATTGTTGTCATTTGTCTCCATATATTGCTTGATCTCTGTTTTTATTTGGTCATTGATCCATTGATTATTTCGGAGCATGTTATTAAGCCTCCATGTGTTTGGGGGCTTTTTCATTTTTCTTTGAGTAATTATTTCCAACTTCATATCTTTGTGATCTGAGAAACTAGTTGGTACCATTTCAGCCTTTTTGAATTTACTGAGACCATTTTTGTGGCCTTGTATATGATCTATTCTTGAAAATGTTCCATGTGCACTTGAGAAGAATATGTATCTTGTTGCTTTTGGATGGAGTGTTCTGTAGATGTCCGTTAGGGCCATCTGTTCTAATATGTTGTTCGGGCCATCTGTTCTAATATGTTGTTCAGTCCCTCTGTCTCTTTATTTTCTGTCTGGTTGATCTGTCCTTTGGAGTGAGTGGTGTGTTGAGGTATCTCAAAATGAATGCATTGCATTCTATTTCCCCCTTTAATTCTGTTAGTATTTGTTTCACATATGTAGGTGATCCTGTGTTGGGTACATAGATGTTTATAATAATTATATCCTCTTGTTAGACTGACCCATTTATCATTATGTAATGTCCTTCTTTGTTTCTTGTGACTTTCTTTGTTTTGAAGTCTATTTTTTCTGATACAAGTACTGCAACTCCTGCTTTTTTCACCCTATTATTTGCATGAAATATCTTTTTCCATCCATTTACTTTCAGTCTGTGTATGTCTTTGGGTTTGAAGTGTGTCTCTTGTAGTCAACATACAGATGGGTCTTGTTTTTTTTTATCTATTCAGTGACTCTATGTCTTTTGATTGGTGCATTCAGACCATGTGCATTTAGGGTGATTATCGATAGGTATGTACTTACTGGCATTGCAGGCTTTAGATTCGTGGTTACCAAAAGTTCAAGGGTAATTCCCTTACTATATAACAGTCTAATTTAACTCACTTCATATGCTATTACAAACACAACCTAATGGTTCTGTTCTTTTTTCCTCCTTTTTCTTCCTCCTCCATTCTTTGTATGTTATAAATCATATTCTGTACTCTTTGTCTATCCCTTGGGTGACATCTATTTTGTCTTAGGAATAGTTCCATGTACAGGAGTTCCTCCAAAATGCATTGTAGAGGTGATTTGTGGGAGGTAAATTCTTTCCGCTTTTGCTTATCTGAAAATTGTTGAATCCCTCCTTTAAATTTAAATGATGACCTTGCCAGGTAGAGTATTCTTGGTTCGAGGCCCTTCTGCTTCGTTGTGTTAAATATATCATGACACTCCCTTCTGGCCTGTAAGGTTTCTGTTGAGAAGTCTGATGATAGCCTGATGGGTTTTCCTTTGTGTGTGATCTTTTTTCTCTCTCTAGCTGCTTTTAAAAGTCTGTCTTTATCCTTGATGTTTGCCATTTTAATTATTATATGTCTTGATGTTGTCTTCCTTGGGTCCCTTGTGTTGGGAGATCTGTGCATCTCCAAGGCTTAAGAGACTATCTCCTTCCTCAGATTGGGGAAGTTTTCAGCAATTACATCCTCAGTGACACTTTCTATCCCGTTTTCTCTCTCTTCTTCTTCCGTTACCCCTATAATGCGAATATTGTTCCTTTTGGAGCGGTCACACAGTACTCTCATATTCTTTCATTCTTAGAGAGGCTTTTTTCTCTCTTTGCCTCAGATTCTTTGTATTCCTATTCTCTAATTTCTATTCCATTTACCGTCTCTTCTGCTACATCTAATCTGCTTTTAAATCCCTCCATTGTATGTTTCATTTCAAATATGGAATTTCTTAATGGTTGAATCTCCGTGTTAAATTCGTTCCTGAGTTCTTGAATATTTTTCTGTACCTCCATGAGAATGTTTATGATTTTTATTTTGAACTCTCTTTCAGGAAGATTGGTGAGTTCAGTTTCATTTGGCCCTTTTTCTGGGGTTTGTGAGATTTTGGTCTGTCCCATGTTCTTTTGACATTTTATATTTCTGTGTGGTGCCCTCTACTGCCCAGAAGCTCCAGTCTCTGGAGCTTCTCAGCCCCTAGAGTGAGGTTGGGGGTCGTAGCAAGTGGAGCTGGTGCCTGGGAGAAGGAAAGATCTGTTTCCTCACTCCCATCTACCCTCCATGTCTCCTGTATCACAGCCAGTGGGCTGAGCACACAGGTGTAAGCCTCTGTGCTTGGCGTCTCTCACTGTTGTAGGTGAGGCCTCTCTCTGGCCAGCCTGATATCAGAGCAGTGACTGCCAGTTTATGAGCCATTGCTGTCAGGCCAGGAGGAAGGCTTGGCAGGCTGCGTATCACAGTGGGATGTCTTGGATTTGAGTAGTCAGCCAGGGGATGGAGTGCCTGAAGCTCCCCAAAGTTCCCAATCTCTGGGCAGAGCGCGCCCAGACAATCTTGTCCCCCTATCCCTTCTCCCACTCAGCAAGCTCCATGCAAACCCTGCCCCTTCAGCAGCCCTCTTGCTGCTAGGAAGCCTTTCAAATCGCCCTCTTTTCTTTGTTCCACAGTGGCCGGGTGTGTATCCTGTTCTCCACAAATGGCCAGAATCTGTCTCAAGCACTCCGCCTGTCCCAGCTCCCCATCCTCAAGAGCACCACACAATGTAGTTTTCTGCTTGCAAAGCAGACCTCCTGGGCTAGGTGTTCAGTGGTTTCAGGCTTCCACCTCCTCCATGCTCCGTCTCTCTTACTCCCCCTGGTGAGCTGGGGTGGGGGAAGGTGCTCGGCTTCCTCTGGGTCAAGGCTTTCGTATGTTACCCTGTTTTGTGAGGTATGCTCTGTTCATGAGGTCTGTATGCAGTCTGGTGCAGCCAGTCTTTCCTGTTGCTGTTTTAGGGTTAGTTGTATTAACTATATTTTTACCCTGTCTGTGGTTTTTGGAGGAGTTCTCTGTCTCACCTCTCATGCCGCCGTCTTGAAGCCTTCCGCAAGCCTCATTCTTTCTAATGGCTGCATAATATTCCATTGTGTATATATACCACATGTTATTTGTTCATATATCGATGGACACTTAAGTTGCTTCTGTGTCTTGGCTATTGTAAATAATGTTGCCTGAAGTAGGCCCATATTGCTATGAATTTTGCTCTTAGTACCAATTTTGCTGTGTCCCATATATTTTGTAAATTTGGGTTTCTTTTTTTTTTGTCTCAAGGAATTTTTTGATTTCTTCAATGACCCATTAGTTGTTCAGTAGCATGATTTTTGGTCTCCACATGTTTGTGTTTTTCCCAGTTTTCTTTATATATTCAATCTTCATTTCATTCTGCTGTGTTCAGAAAAGATGCTTGCTATGATTTCAGTCTTCTTGAATATTGACACTTGTTTTGTAATCTGTATTGGTGAAAGTTCCATGTGCACCTGAACAGAATATGTATTCTCCATGTTTTGTATATATCTGTTAAGTCCATATGATCCTGTGTGCCATTTAAAGCCTGTTTCCTTACTGATATTCTGTCTGGATGATCTACCCATTGATGTAACTGGGGGGTATTAAAGTCCCCTTCTATTATTATGTTAGTATTAGTTTCTCCCTTTAAATGTGTTAATATTTGCTTTATATACTTAGGTATTCCTAGCTTGGTTGCACAAGTATTTATGAATGTTATATCTTCTTCTTGGAATAACCCTTTTATCACTATGTAATGACCCTCTTTGTCTTTTCTTACAGTCTTTGTTTTAACATATGTTGTTGTCTGATATGAATATTGATACTCAGCATTCTTTTCATTTCCATTTCCATTGAATACCTGTTATCATTACTTTCAGTCTATGTGTGACTTTACATCTGAAGTATGTATCTTGTATAGATGGGTCTCTTTTTTTAATCCTTTAACCCATTCTCTGTCTTTTGATTTTAACTTTTAGCCCATTTACGTTTGAAGTAATTATTGATAGGCCCACAATTATTGACATTTTGTTAACTGCTTTCTGGGGTGTTTTTGTGTTACTCTCTGATCATTTCTTCTTCTCTTGGTCTCTTTCTTTGTAGTTTGATGGCTTTCTTTAGTGTTAAGAAAAGCATCCTTTGGGTTAGGGCTCATTTCTCTATGGTTTCTGTTTCTACCGTAGGTTTTTTATTTGGATAACCATGAGGTTCATATGTATTGATCTCCATATGTGAAAGTCTGTTTTAAGCTGATATCACTTAAGTTCTAATGCATTATAAAAGCACTATATCTTTACTCCACCCTTTGTATTTTTTATGTATTTTACATTATTTTATTTTGTATATTCGTTAATTATTTTTGTTATGGTTCTTTCCACTATTTTTATCTTTTAACCTTTGTATTATCTTTTTAAGTGGCTCATCCAATGCCTTTACTATATATTTGCTTTTAACAGAGATATTTTTTCATTTAAATAGTTTCTTATTTCTAGTTGTAGACTTTCTTTTCCCCTTAAAGAAGATTTTTGTAAAGCTGGGTTAGTGGTGATGAACTCTTTTAGTTTTTTCTTATCTGGGAAACTCTTGATCTTTACTTCTGAATGATAACCTTATTGGGCAGAATATTCCCCATTTAAACCCTTTTCCTGTATCCTGCTACTCCCTTTGGCCTGAATAGTTTCTGCTGTAAATCAGCTGATAGTCTTATAGGTTTTACTTGTATGTGACTATTTTCCTCTTGCCACCTTTGAGATTCTTTATCTTTAACTTCTGCCATGTTAATTATGATA
Organism: Smutsia gigantea; assembly: GCA_032199065.1. Classification (NCBI taxonomy): domain Eukaryota; kingdom Metazoa; phylum Chordata; class Mammalia; order Pholidota; family Manidae; genus Smutsia; species Smutsia gigantea. The sequence goes on from JAVSCE010016580.1 coordinate 75,374, forward strand.
GATCTTGGTACGGATCTCTCTGGGTTCATCTTGTTTGGGACTCTGTGACTCCAGGATCTGAATATCTCTTTCCTTCCCCAGGTTAGGAAAGTTTTAAGCCATTATTCTTCAAATAAAAAATTTTTTTTTACCCTTTATTCTCTTCTCCTTATAGGGCCCCTATATTGCAAGTGTTAGTATGTTTGATATTGTCCTGGAGGTCCCTTAAACTGTCCTTGTTTTTTAGAATTATTTTTCTTCTTGGTGTTCTGGTTGGGTGATTTCCACTATTCTGTCCTATAGATCACTGATCAATTCTTCTCTATCATCTAATCCACTATTGATTACCTTTAGTGTATTTTTCATTCTAGTTAGTTTACTCTTCACCTCTCACTGTTCTTACATTTTCTAATACTTTGTTGAAATTCTGTGTTCCTCCATTCTTTTCCTGAGTTTTATGAGCATCTTTATGACCAATACTTTGAACTCTTTATTAAGTAAATTAGTTAATTCCCTTTCATTAGGGTTTTTTTTCCCCCTGGGGCTTTTAGCTTATTCTTTCATTTGGAAGGTATTCTTCTGTTTCTTCTTTTTGTTTCACTTTCTGTGTTTGTTTCTTTGAATTGGATGGTTCACTTACCTTTCTTGGTCTTCAGGAAGGGGACTTGTGTGGGAGCATCTGCTGTGAGGACTGCATTTGCCTGCCAGCTTTGCCAGGCTGATTTAAGCTGGAGCAGGTTAAATCACAGCTTGGGAGGTCTGTGGGAATACTGTATCAGGGCCACTCAGTGGGATGGCTGGAGCTGGCACAGGAACAGGTCTGGAAGTCCTGGGGCCTGCCATCCTGAGGCTGCCTTGACAGGAAAGCTGGAGGGCAGGGGCTGGGGTGTCCTGGGTGCACTTTACCAGGGCTCCCTTGGCAGGTTGTGCAGAGCTTGTATGGGTATGGACAGGGTGCCCAAGGGGCCCTGTGGTGGGACTGGCTTGGGGGGACAGCTGGAGCCATTGGGGGTAGGCTGGGGTGTTTCTAGCAGACTAGCTAGAGTACCTGGACCCTGCTCCTGTCTATATTATTCAGATATAGAGGGTGGGTATAACAAATGGCACTTGCTGGTACCTCCAACCCTGGGGAAAGTTCCAGCATTTACTTGCCCATTTGGCAGAAGCTCTAGGGTTAGTAAATGGATTTCCTTAACTTACAAACTGGTTGCTCTTTAAACTGCTATTTTTCCCTATGACCCAGGGCAGGTCAGTCTGCACTCAGGACTCTCAGTCATCCCCATCTACTGCAGGTTGCTGCATTAGGGAAGGGTTTCCATTGTTACCATGTGTCTGAGTCTCCTACCCTTCTCCACATAGTCCATCTCTCATTGGTAGAAGCTGTTCAATCAACCCTCAGTTCTTATTTAGAAGGATTTACTCTATATGTAAGTATGGATTCATTATGTCCGTGGGAGGAGGTGAGTTTAGGTCCTTCCTGAACTCACATCTTAGAACACTCTCCCCCTTTTCATCCCTGCTTTTAGTCTTTGTTTTTTTTAGGTGGGGCTCCACTCTGGATGCCAGAGGTGGAACCTGAGAGCCTGACCTATCAGGGCAGTAAGTCCCGATGGCTGCAGCGATTCATTCAGTGATTGGTCCATGTCCATGCCCAGCCAATCAGTGTTATTTCAAGCTAGCATTCCTTAGCTTCAGAGTTCAGTTAAAGATGGGCAAAGTGGTTTAATTAAAGTGAATTATGGAATTACTAGGAAGAGCAGCTCTTCTTTAGGCTGGATTTGAACCTTCAAAGCTTTGGCTGTCTGGAGCTGTTGGCAGCCATCTTCACACTATATTGGGCCCAAGAGTTACGCCACATGGAAAAGAGCAGTGGGGCAGGACAGGGCTACTGGGTGTAGATGATATTGCCCAAGGCCTAAATCAAGATTTGCAGGAAAAACCTGCAATATCAAGAAATGTTAGTTATTTTTTAGTTTCACTTTCATATCTGCTTATGCAGTTCAGATTAGATTTAGTGCTTTTGCAGAGGTAAGCATCCTAATGAACACAGACTGCAAGAGATTTCCCTGCTATAGGCTCCCGTGCTGCTCTTTGCTTTAGTGGGGCGCTGACCCTGCTTGTGAACTACTATGAACACTTGCAGAGAGCTGTTTCAATATAGTGACTTAATTTCCTCTTGTTCTATGCAATTAATCATCGCTACTGTGAAGAAACACTTTCTTCTTCATTAAATCCATTTTAATAACACATGCCAGATTCTCATTTCCTGAGATTATTATTTGAGAAAATTCTAGATAACAACAATAATTCTTTGCTTTTTCCTTGAACAGTAAGGATCCTGTCCTGTTGATAAATTCTGATAGTCCTGCTTTGAGTCCCAACTCTAAACTTAGTATTAAAATCTCATGCAGATGAATGCCACACTTAACAGAGAAATTCCCAGCATCCTCAAAGCTGCAACACAAACTGCTATTTAGTATAACCAAAAGAGAACATTTTCCCAGCCAGAGCGGAGTCAATTTTGTAAGAAGTTTATTGATTGGATATTGATCAAACTCACATCAGTTTTTTTTTCAAGAGAAGTTGTAAGCAATTGTGAAGTCTTTTTTTTTTTCTGTCTGGAAATGAGTACATTTGATTTCACTGTTCATTGCTTTTAGTATGAAAATGCAGTTGTGATTTATTTACATGGTTGTTTACTTCAGAGTTATCTCTGAAATCTTCTGCTTAGTCATTCATTCGTTCATGCGTTTATTCAGCAAATGCTTGTCGAGCCACCGAGTCACTGCTTTTGGCATTAGGGATTCAGAGAAAATTGATTTTTGTCTTTCTTTCTGAGGAATGCAAATGTATTAAATTCCTAGGGCTTGTTTTAAAATTGGGATTGGAATTCTAAAGAAAACTTTGTTTTTTGAATGTAGTTACTGTATACAGTGTGTCTGCATGATGGGCACTGGATAACAACAGCATTCTTCATACTTTCAATTTCAGGACCTCACTCTTAGATAATTTTGGGATCGGGGCCAGGAATCTGCATTTCCAGCCAGCTTCCCAGGGTTTCTGTTCTAGATGTTCAGCTGCTCACCCTGTAAGAACCTTATTTTTATAGGATTGTAGCTCTGTTGAAAGTAAGAACTTGTGAGAGAAGTGTGTAAACACATTATACCAGAAGAGGAATAGGGTAAAATGTCTTTGCCTAGAATCCGAGACCATGGATAGTGTGAATCTGGTTCATAAGTCCAGCTTCGTCCTTTGCTGTATCCCCAAATTGCTTGTTGTTTTAAGTAAGGTGCTCACTAATGACATTGCAGTATTTTGGCTTATGAAATTCCTTTTCCCCTCTCTCCCCAACCATAGAATACCCCTTGTCCCCATCTTCTCCTTGAGGCTGCTTTTTACTCATCATCAAGAACGTGCCTAGTCTGGTTCTCAAACTTCAATTGGCATATGTATCACTCAGGAATATTATTAAAATACAGATTCTGACTCAGGTCTGGGGAGGGCTTGAAGTTCTGCCTTTACGTGTTCCCAGGTAGTGACAATGCTGCTGGCCCACAGACTATACCTGGAGTAGCACGGTTCCAGCTTGCAGTAAATTCATTATTTTCAGAGGCCCCCTGCCCTGGCAAATGTCCAATTCTACGTCTATTTACAAATATTCATCCTTTTTCCATATGCACGCATTTCCCATCTAAGAGAACAAATATTTACTATTTACGTACTAAATGCTAAGCATTTCACATGTGTTATCTCAGCTAATTCTCTCAACCGCCTTGATTAGAGGGTATTATCAACTTTATTTTGTAGATTAGGAAATAGGTGCTAAGAGATTAAGGGATTATTTACCCAAGATCACACAATCTTCTTAAAATTTCTTGAGGATATGATCTAAGTTACATATATGTTTAACTCTGTAACAGTAGACAGTGCAGAAGTTGACAGGGGAGTTTAAGAGACTCTCAATATCAGTGATTCAATAATGAATCCTCCAAATCATAATGTTAAGTATTTATGATGATTCAGAAAATACTCATAATACTCAGTGAAAAGACCAGGATGTAAAATGATCAATAAGACCATCATAATTGTATCAAAAGTGTATTTGTATACACAGGGCAAGAGTTTGAGAAAATAACACCATATATTTGGGGGGAGGGAGATCTGATAGTATAGGGTTTCTACTTTTGTGCTTGACTGTATTTTCTGGGGTTTTTTTTTTTGAAGTGAACCAGGTATTACCTTTATAACCAGAAAAACCAATAAATATAATAAGGCATAATAAATCTCTTGCTAGGATGAGAGTGAGACTTGTCCGGGAAGGAACACTGGCAGCCATGTGAGGACTAGAAATTGACGGATGTCTGGCACATTCTGGGACAGTGAAGCTGACCCAGACATGGGGTCAGCTTTTAGAGGCAAGCCGAGTTTTGTTTTAAGTTGATTTCTAGTTTTTGTTTTCAAACCTGAGACTGGCATTATATTTAAAGCTGATTTTCACTGAAGAGTAATATACTACAGGTAAGTTCACTGAGCATAAGAATGCTGCTGCATGGATTTCTACAAACCAAACATACCCATGTGAGCAGAACCTAGATGCAGAAGCAGAACACTGCCCACATGCATGCTTAGCACCCTTTCATGCCCTTTGCGATCACCCTCCACCTCACATGCTGGATGGCTGCCAGAGTAACCACCAGTCTGACTTCCAACAGCATGGATTAGTTCTGCCTGCTTCTACTGTATAAACCTGGAATCATACAGTACATACTATTTTGTGTCTATTTATTTCATGCAGTGTTTGTGAGATTTGTCAGTATTGCCTATCCTTGAAGGTCTTTTATATGCATTGCTGCATGGTATTCCACTGTATGAATATTGCACTGTTTATTTTTCTTGATAGGCATTTGGGTAGTTTCTAGATTTTGGTTATTATGTATAATGCTGTTATGAATATCCTAGTATAATTTTTGACAATAGTATTTAATATGTTCTGGCAGTTGTTCAAAATAGATTCTCCTATTGGTTTTGGGTGAATAGCAGTGTCCTAAAACTTTTAAGGACACCAAGGAATTTAGAGAGCTCCAGAAATTTTGAGATAGTACCTTTGGAGTAAGGCTCTGTGATCTGTATTTTAACCAGGTCAAATTTTGAGAAACACCTTAACAAAAAGAAAGACTATGGGGCTGAAAGCAGCCATTCTCATCTTGTTTTTTTCTACTTACTAACTTGGCCTAAGGGGAAATTACATGACCTTGTTTAATTGGTTTCCCTACCTACAATAATGTCTCCCCAGGTTGACTATCTGGCTTAAATGGGAAAAAAAAAAGTGAAAATGCCGTAAAAAGACTCTAACTATAAAAGTGTAAAGGCTCTTAGCACCCAAGCCTAACTGTGAGGGTAAAAAGAGACAATATGGAGTTAGTAATAATACCATAGGCTGAAGTGACATGCCTCAAGGTTTTTTTATTTTAATGAAATCATACTCCTTCTGTAAAAATTGTGACTGCACAGGGAGAACTCATTCCTATTGGGCAATTGCTCCTTTCAGTCCAGGATATCAAAGCCTTTTGGAACTGGAACAATGTTCATGGATAGGCCCACAATACACAGTCTGTAGATGGCCAGTTTCAGCTTGGTCAGGGAACTGAGGAAGACAAGTCAAAGTTAGACCGAATTAAAATATCAGTTCATATTCCTGTAACTCTCTAACAAGATATAGCAGGATTTACACGTTATAGGAGCCCAATAAATTTATACTGGTCAGTTGACAAACAACAGCCCCTCACTGATTCCTGGTTCCCAGCCTCTCTTCCACCCTCTCTATGGCTTAGCATAGTTGAACTCCTTTCAAAATTCTAAACGTTCCATGTTCATTCCAGCTTCAGCACTTTCACCCTTGCTGTAACCTCTCCCTGGAAAACTGTTCTCTTCCATTCTATGCCAAGCAAATAACTTTTATTGCCTATTTATCCTCTATGTTAACTTAAGGACTGTTTCCCATTTGAGGACCTTCCCTGGCCGTTAAGTGGGATCTCCAGTTACATAATCTCATGTCATCCTGAATGTCTTCACTAGGGCACTGATAGCACTGCTGGTTTTTCATAACTGATTATCAGGTAACTGTAAACTCTCTTAGAGCAAAGACTATGCTTGCCTCATTGACTGCAATATCTTCAGATACTCAAGAGCCCAGCAAACAGTAGAGCCCAATAATTATTATTATTTTTTTGGCAGCTGCCTTTCTTTCAAAGCCAGGGAAGAACAGACTCTTGGAAGCTATTGATACAGATACCCAAGAACATTAGTACTGTAAAACTGCTGCTAGCTCCATGCAAGCATGCCATGCCGAAAGGACATATGATGTCCACTGTTGTTTGTTTTTGATACTTCACATTCTCCATGTTTTCTTTTTCACAATCAGACGAGAGGAGGCCTATGTTTCTATTTATTGCAAATGTTTGGGCAGGCTTCAGAAAGCTGTTGGTTTTAGGTATTCTTACAAGTAAGTGTTACCTTTCATCATAATTTCAGAAGTCTTTCCTAAAGAAAGGCATCAGAACTAGCATCCTACCTAAGGCAGTGACTCACATCAGGTCAGAAACTCACTGACTCACTCATGAATATACTCAGTCTTGTGTTTTGAATTCAAACTGGCCATTGAGATCACAGCCAGAATGAAAATGATGTTTAGAGAGGTATTGCTATTTGGATCTGGGAATCAAAGCCAGCCTTTGTTCTTTTTTTTTCTGTCATTTGCCACTGCTACCCAGCCTCTGGGCTTTTAGATTGAGGAATGGCAGGGATGGGATCTGTTAAAAGGTGGAGTTCTGGGTTATGCATCAGTCATCCCCCTGCCCACTCATCCATGCATCCATCCATCGATCAGCTAAATAGATGCAGGGTCACCTATAGAGTTACACATCCAAGCTCTTGGGCTGGGAAGAGGCATTATGTCTAATTTGGAATTTAAGTCACCAGATTTGTACAAGGCTCTGTGATGAAAAGGGTAGCTAGACAGGAAGAAAAAGGGCAAAAGTACTGTAAGATTCAGAGGGGAGCTTTGATGTTTTGCTGAACCTAGAATGTTTGGGTTTAAAGGAAATTTAAAATCACTCAGCCTACCTTACATTCTTTTGCCTTCTTTTCTTCATTTAGCTTGGTCAGTTGCTTGTAGTCCAGAGTTTGACTGCTTGGAGTTGAGTTCTGCCATCACCTGTTACTGAATCTCTCTAACTGGTCGAGACACTCAATAGTTATGTGTCTCAGTTTGCACATCTGCAAAATGGCAATAATAAGAGAAATATCTTGGGTTAAAATGAGATAAAATGAGAGAATGGATATTGTGAGGATTAATTAGCATATGGTTACAAAGTACTTAAAACTCAGTGCCTGGCACATAATAGACACTCAGTACATGTTGGTTTTTATTATTCATCAAGGGTTTTAATGGCCACCCTGCACCAGACACTGTGCTGGAATCAAAAATAAAGTACAATCCCCCATATTGGTAGAATTTCCTGTCTAATGAGAGAAAAGAAAAAAACAGATGAATATCCAATATTACGAGAAGCCCCCACAGTAGAGAACAAATCAGACATAGTGTGCTGTTGGCTTTGAGGATGGGGCAACTATATTTGATATTTGATTTTATATCAAAGTGGTAAAAAAGAGGGGTGGGGAATATGTTTTAGGCACAGAGAATTGCTCGCAGAGATTTAGAGCTCTGGAGTGGTCAGGAAAGTGGGATGGGGCAGGCTCGGAGGTATATGGTGATGGGACTGAGCAGGTAGGGGGGAACTTGAAAACTGCCTCCCTGTGGAAGGTGGTGGTGGAGGGTCCCGCACGCAAGGTGGGGGTTCTCACTGCTCGTTCTATGGGCTCCTTATATCACAGGGCCAATATTTTCAACATTTGTTCCTGAGTGTATACCGGGATATAACTGACTCATTGTTTACAAGGTCTTACCTTGAACTTTGAGTTTGGAAAGGGGAATTACATTTATTTCAGTTTCAGAGTTTTTTTTTTTAAGTTTGAGAACCAAGATGTATGGGAAATGTGGCTCTTCCCTTCCATTGCTTTAGCTGTAAGCTGTCTACTCCAAATCCATCATCCAACACCATTTTTTACGGATCTCAGAAAGCATTTTCTGTGGTAACAATCAGAGCAATTTAAAAAGCACCTGCTATGTGCAGGGCATTGACACTAAAACACACTGACTTTTCTTTCTTTCTTTTTTTTTTAATTCTACACATTCTTTCCATTTTTTCTCTCTCTCATCTTTACTCACCATTTTGTCTTCCATTTAAATTTCCCATGTAATTACTCTTCCCCTATTCTCTTTCTTCCTTTGTCACCACTCCCATCCCCAAATTGATCCCTTTCCTAGTTTCTGCTAGGATTGTGGTTTCAGACCATGTTCCCCCCACCTTTTGGGGTCTGTACCATTAATTCTGGGCTAGTTGGGTGGAAATCCAAAATTCGCCCTCTGACCTCCACCCTGTCTCTCCGACTTGATTTATTTGAGTTTCTAAGTAAGATTTTGCTTGGAGAAATACTTCTGAGGTTACAGGCAGTTTAATATCATGGCCTTGGGGTACTAAGTCATACTTCATTTCTCATGTTCTTTAACCACTTCATAAATTGTAAAGGAGATTTGAGTAGAGCCCTTTTCAAATAAATTTGTGTCTATGCATTTTTTTTTCATGGTTGCTTTCTTGAACTATTTTTTTCCTATATTATTTTGCTGACAAATGGTGCTATTTGATGTGCTTTCTATGGGGGGAGTATTTGGGTTGTTGCTTTACAGTCTTTCTTGAATTATATAAATCAGATTGGCATTCTTGAATCTTACTTTTTAAAAGTTGTCATTAACTAGCATTATGAAACATTATGTGTTAATGATGTATAACATTCAAATGGAATGACAATGTGTATATTGATATACTTTTCCTATGAAAAGACACATTCCATAAGATAGGCATACTCATGGTTCTTCCCTCTGCTGGGTATGATACGCACACCAACCTCCTCCACAGTCCTCATAAAAGGAAAATGAGGGAATCAGAAGAGGAACAAACAGTGATTCAATATTTATTAGATTGTGAAGTTCTGTGGCTAAATGATAACTCTACATTATTCTCTCAATTAGTTCGGCAGGTGAGAAAGGGATCAGAGTAGAAAGAATAAAGATGATTCAACCATGAGTAAGATGATGACACTTTCTCCTCCTCTTGTCTTACTTATGTCAAATAATAAAATCAAATATTAATGTTGATGGGAGAGTAGAGGGAAATGTGGTACAGGACCTTCTGTTTTAAAAATTCTGTTAAGTAAATAGATACAGTGCAAAATATGGTCAATGTCTCTTTGCTGTTCTGATGTTTATTTCTCTCAAGCTTAGAGGCCGAGTTTCCTTCTTCACTTGTAATGAAAACAAGCCATACATATGTATTACTTTTAGATCTCTCCCTGTAAATCCAATCCTCGGACATTTTGTTCCTTTTTTGAGCCATATTGCATTTGTCTGCACCATTCTTGTCTTTAACATGAAGTTACCAATTCCTTATAGGTCTTGTTCTTCCCTTGTGCTTAAATATATCTCTAAAAATAGTTTTGATCCAAATATATTCTGCCATTGTCTCCAAGAAGTTTACATTTTATTTCTTTCTGAATCTGTAAGTATGTATAGTGAGGAATCCTCAATCTGATAAACCTTAGTTGTGTGTATATGACTTTTTTGGTAACTTAAGTGTTTCTTACAGTGAAATATAATTTCAGAGAGTTCTTTATATTCAAAAACCCCAAATGGTTACTTTTGGGAGTTTAGCCTGAGGAGCTAGCTGAAAATGTGGGCAAAAATCAAGTGCATAAAGAAGTTTGTTGCAGATAAATTTCTACAGGCAAAAAAATAAAAAAGGGAAACAACTCAAGAGTAGGGTAATGGTGCTTTCAGTTAGGATGCAATCCGCTCAGCAAAATATTATGAATCTATTTCAGTGAGAACTATGAAGATTGTATGGCACCATGAATAAAACAACATACAACAGTACCTGTAAACCATGATTGCAAGTGAGTAAAATTATGCTAGAGGAAAACTACTGACAGAATATGCTAAGATTTTAATAGTTGTGTCGCAGGAAAGTACAATAATAATAAAATTTCCCTCCCCCTCCTTCATTTACTGAAGGCATCTCTTATGTGCCAGGAATTACACGAGTGGTTTCCTGTACTAATTTTCACACTGCTTTAATTTAGCATAATGATCCCCATTTGCAAATGAGGAAATCTAAGGCTCAGATAGGTTAGGTGACTTTCCCAAAGTCATACTTTGTGTAATTGTCAGAAAGCCCTGTGCATTTGATAAGAAAGTGGTAGAGATAGTACTGGTAATGCAACTTGGATTCAAATTGAAGTAAGTCCTTGCACCAATAGATGGCATGACCTTGATCTACCATTTCTCATTTGTAAAACAATGGGGCTTGAAATCGAGCATCCACAGGGGTCCTTCCCATGTGGAAATTCTGCACACCTAAATTTCTAGTTTGGTGGTATGCTTCTCTTTCTCAAAACATAAGGTCATACTCTGAGATTTAGATTAATAGTTTTTACTATAATTTCTAATTTCAGACACTACACCTATCGACTGCATATGTCACAGAGAGGGAAGTATTATTATGAAGAGATAGTGTGGTTGGTGTGCAAATTGAAGGGGAAAAGACTCAATAAACTTCAGACCCCTTTGTGTGTGTTTGTCTAAATCAAGGAAAAGGAATGCGTGAGGGGTGACATGATTGATGTGCAGCTTCAGAGCTCTGGCTGCTGCTTGAGTATGGCTCATCAATTCCAGAAAAGATTTCCCATTTAGCTAGGTGCACAGCCTCATGGCAGACAGCTGCCTGCACAGCTGGAGCGCCAACCCTCACTCATCATGCAGGATGCAATAAGAATGGCTCCTGGCTGCTAATATTCATGCCCATCTGTTTAGATAGCAGAGTGCCCCCGTGAACACTGGTCACTTCCATTCTCTATACTTCCAACCTCTTCCCCTCTACCTCCCATCCATTCCCAGCCATGCTTATTTCTGTCTTCTTTTCAGTTGGCCTTTCTGTCTGGATAATTCTGTGCTGGTCTCTACATAGTCCCAAGGAAATTGCCACATGTGCATCACAGTTCAAATCATATAATCACGAAGCTGGGAAATAGCTGACAACAACACACTGCCCGATCTGCTCACTTCATACACTAGAAGTCCCAAGATTCAGAGAGATCACATTGCTTTCCAGACATAGATTGTCTGTAATAGAGAACATGGTCTTTCAGGTTCAACTCTCATCTTCTAATATTCTTCTGGAAGTTCCTTCCAGTAACCCTGGTGCTCCTCCCAATATACTTCTACAATTGTCTTCCAGGGGTCTTGGGACTAGTGTTAGTGACTATAATATAATATGATATGATATGATATGATACAATGTAACATAATATAAAGTAAAATGTTGACCGTTACACTCCCAGATATTTTCTAGCATGTTCTTGTGAATGGAGACATTGTTAAACAGAACAGATAAGGACAATATCCCTGCTGAAAATCTGTATGGATATGACAATCACTTGTAAGAGAGAAATGGTCTCAAGGGGGTGTTAGGGGCCACTGGCTCCTCTAAACACCTAGAGGAAATCAGTTCCCTCGCCTAGACACAGGCACTCTGGAGAGAGTGAGTGAGTGCATTCCTGGAGCCAGAGGGTCAGGATCCATTTAGTCCTTCATCCCTCTTACTCTTTTTTATTCTCCCTTCTCCCCAGTCCTCCCTGTTATACCCTCCTCTCCTTTCTTCTCTTTGGCTCATCCTTCCACACTCTCTTTAGGGTAGGAAGAGTCACTTCCCGTTTGGGATTGGGACTGAACATGGATCCCACAGTGCAGAGCACCACGCACTTCCTGTGCGGCACAGTTAATCTTACCCTGAAAGCCGTGTGCGGCCGGGGACATCATCCCTGTTGAACGGCTTCATGCTTGTTATCACGTAGGCCACTTTGGTTCTGACATCTCATTTGGTTTATACAATTCTGAGATAGGGATAACCATCTCCATGTGATGGTTGAGGAGGGTGAGTGCCACAGCGATGATGCTGTGGCTTACGATGGTGAGATGCGTAAACACCTGAGATGGCCTTTAGACGGCAGGGTTGAAGCTCTGTGTCCAGCTTGAATGTACACATTATTTGGGGGTCTTGTTAAAATGTGGATTGGGACTCACCAGATCGGAAGCAAAGCTGGATGCTCTGTACTTTGAACAGGCTCCAGGTGATGCCTGTGCCGCAGCCATTGAATAGGTGATTTTGCACCATGCCATGTACTTTGTTTTCTTGGAACCCGAAATCCTTGGGAGTTGATTGGATTTCCCAGGCAGTCCCTGCATGTTGAATTTTGCTTTTCTCTTGGGTAACTTGGTCAAGATCTGTACTACTTCTTGAAGGCACATAGGAAAATCACAGGTTATAATCAGAATATGATTGGGTTTGCCATTTCATGATCATTGAAAGAAGCAGCTGTTTTTAGGACCTAAGGACTCCCATAAAGGGTATATGGAGATAGGTAGGGTTAGAATGAGGAAGAATGGGGCTGCCAGTTCTCACCTGTCCCTAGTCAGGTGCCTGATCTCAAATAAACTCTCCAAACTCTTTATCTTAAATCCAGTCCCATCCATAGGGGGAAGAGCTGCAGAAATGGCTACATGATAAATGCCAAGATTCCAAGATTATCCATTATCCCTACCTGTCAGAAAAAATAGAGAAAACTCTGGAGGAAATGGTGGTGACTCAGCATATGGTGCTCAGATTTATAAAATAGAAGAAAGGAGGAAAGGTGATATCCTACCAGATTCTGCGAAGCATTCCTATCATGCCTGGGTTCCCAATCTAAAGGAAGCTTAGCAGAAGAAGAGAGTGAGAAAAGAAGATAACATATATCATCATCATGAGCCCAGCCTACCAAAGAGCATGGAGACCACAATTTCCCTCATCACTGTAGGACATTTTGATTTTCCAGAGGCTGTGCCCATATATATAATATGGAGGCCAAGGAGCCCTGGGCAATGCTTTTAAAGGAAGAAAAGGGATTTTCAATTTTCTTCTGTTTTTAAACGATATTCACAAAGACAAAGTAGATAGGTAAGAATAGGGAGCAGTTTTGAGCTTTCTGTTTTCTTTGTAATCAAAAGATGAGTCGCAGTGGGTTCCTGCATCCTCCTGGGTGGACCTTTGAGAATGGAATTGTGTAAGAGCCCATTCCAAATAATTTTTCTTTCCACGCTCTGTAATTCTAGTTGAGCAACAGAAGATTAGAGTAGGTGTGTGAATATACCCCTTATCACTCTTGGAGAATTAATGTTTTCCCATTTAATTTGTGTGATGGAAGAAAAAACAGTTTTCAAGGTGAAAACAAACAACTTGATAATCTTCGTAATCTGCAAATCTGAGCTTTTAAAAATCCCAAGTGAGCTCATGAAAATGAGGCATTGTGAGCAGTTCAGAGATGTCCACACAATGGGCTTTTCCCACATTATCTCCAGCCACACCACACTCTCTCCCTACGAAGCATTTCTCATTCCTTGAATCCATCATGTTCTTGTACATCTCACTGTCTTTGTTCATCTGGAAAAATCTCCACCATTGAAAAATCCTAGCTCTTCAATTGCCACTCCTAGATAGCCACTCTGGAAAAGGCCTTGGTTATTTTCTTATGAAGTTCAACACATACTTACCAAATGATTCAGGAATTCCTCTCCTGGGTATGTAGCTAAGATAAAGGAAAACACAGGTGGACACAAAGACCTGTACTGGAATGTTAATAGCAGCTTTATTCATAATAGCCCAAACTAGAAATATTCCATGTGTTCATCAGCTGGTGAATGGCTAAACTGTGGTACACCTGTACAACTGAATACTACTCATCAGTAAGAAGGGGCAAACTACGTGCAACAAAATGGATGAATTTCAAAGGATTATACTAAGTGACAGAAGCTAGACACAAAAGGCTACATACTGAATGATTCCATTTATATTATATGGCATTCTGCAAAGGGCAATACTATAGGGACAGAAAGCAGACTAGCTCTTTCCAGGGACTGGGATTAGGGAAATGATATAGACAGCAAAAGGGCACAAAGACACATTTGGGGTGACAACAGTTTTATATTTCGATGGTGCTGGTAGCTATGTGACTGTATATATTTGTCAAAATCATCACCATGTAGATTTAAAGAGGGTGAATTCTACTGTGTGAAAACTTACCTCAAAGGCAACTTAAAAATATTCCTGGCTCACAAATCACCGGCCTGTTACTTCTTCCTGGACAGCTTTTAGACGCAGTCCATTGCAGCCATAAAGCTCCAGCATAGTCCCCCAATAATAACATTCATCGCCTTGAACTTGAATATACACACATATGGGGGATCTTGTTAAAATGTATGTAGCAGTTCACTAGATCTGGAGCCAGGCTGGAGATTGTGCGCTTGTGACAGGCTGTGAGGCGGTGACTTGGGCTTCGGGCCTGTAGACACCCATCCCCCTTGGAGTAGGTGTCTTTTAGACACCACCATCCATTTTCCCACCTTGGAGCCTTAGAACCTTGGTAGATGGTTGGGTTGCCCCTGTGGTCTTCACACTGAATATTGCCTTTCTCTTGGGCAACTTGATCAAGTCGTACAGTTCTGCTCAAGGGCATGTAGGAAAAATTACAGGATATGATGGTATTTTTCTGTGCCTCCTTCCCCCAGCCCACGCCAAGCCTGTCAAAAGCAGTGTCTGTGTGGTGTTGATCATTTGCTTTTTTACACCTGACCATTGGCTCCTAACAGGCACTTAGAAAAGCTCTGTGGAGTGGATGGATGAATGAAGTACCACCACAAATCATAAACAGTCAGGTGCTTTTTCCAAGCAGTGGTAACTGAAAGGATTCCCCAGGCTTTAAAAAGAATCAGAGTCCATTTCGTGCAGGGACCAAATCGAGAGAGTGACCATAGTTGGTACACATCAGAAGTTAACTGACACTTGCTATCTGGAGGCCTGTGTGTTCCCTAGAGCCCCTTTCTTTCTCTGGCAGAAGCTGCCCACGTCTTCTCTTCCACTCTTCTGGCCCACTGCCTGGCATCTTGCCATTATTCTCATAGGCCTATTGATTATTGAGATCTGTCTGTCTTGCTGTACTTGTACTAATGACCCACTTTCAAGCTGGGTCTCCAGACTGGCAAGCACAGCTAATGCTAGTATGCAGGAAGCTCTTTGTTGGAAAGGCCTGAAGGCGGACCTAACAGGTATGGGAGGGGTTTAATGGACAGCCCTTGGCTAACAAACCTAAGTTCCAGACCTGGTTTCACCAGTATTTTGTGTTTTGGCCAAGTCCCCTCTTTAAGCCTCCATTTCTTTACCTGAAAAATAAGGAATGGGGAGGAGCAGGCAAAGCTGTTCTTCATCCCTTAAAAGTCTGAGATCTGTGACTCACAAAACCTTACCCAGTTCTGCTCTGAGTGGTATGAGGGTTTAAAAGTAGCTTAAAACTTGCTTATTTAACTGGACAAACCCCAGTCCAGATGGCTGGTGTTCCCTGAATGACATAGTCTTTACATAGGAGAACTTGATTTGCCAAGTTACTCCACTATTTTCATCTCACATTCATGCCCAACAGATTTATTTAAGAGGGAAAGGCTTATCTGAAAACAACCTTAAAATGAAGCCACTTGCTGGAACTTTTTTGACCAAGTTCATTATTGACTTCAACCTTATGTGGTTTCAAATGGGCAGCTGTGTATGAATATTAATTTTTGTTTGAGGGCTTTTAAAAAAGATTTTCTTCAGTATTTTTTTTTTTCACAACACAAGAAAATTAGTGCTTCTGACAAAACAGCAATTAAATGGGTGCCACATCTCAGCTTGAAAAGTGACATGCAGTTTCTGGAAATAAGACCTTGTTTTGCATGGAATTAGTTTCCTTTGTCATATTATTGATTGAGACAATTATGATTTCAGCTCTTCCCTCTTGTCAAACAATTTCACTTCAGAATCTTTTCTTACCTTCTTTGGAGGTGACCTTTCTGAATGCCAATGCAGTCTTTCTTGCCCACTGCTCTGATTGATGTTATATTACCTAACAGACCCTAATTTTTCCAGCCTTTCTTTTGATTTCTGCTCTTCATTTCTCTCTCATGTTGGTTATTTGTCCACATTTCCACTGTAATCTTCCACACCGTCTGCTTAGGGAGTGTGGCCAACATTTTGCCTGACATCTAAAGAGTCACAGCCCTCTTCTAGCTGGTAAGTGGTTGCACGTCCCGGCACCCTTTGCATTAGGCAGTACTGTGATACTAGTTCTGGCCAAAACGGCATGTGAGTGGAAGTGGTGTATTACTTGCAGAAGAGACGAAGAAGCAGGCTTGCCTTCTCCATGGGCTTCCTTCGCTTGCTGCCTCAATAGGGAAAGCTGGAAGGATGAGAGGGGGGTGGAGCCACAACGAGACATGGGGCCTAAGGGATCGTGTTGAGAGCCATCAGGCACACCAACCCCAGGTCATCCATGAGAAGGGAAATACGTTTCTATTAAGTTCCATCGCTGAGGCTTCAGGTTTATGTGCTGTGGCAGTTACCCGATCTAGCCCTCGCATCCCAGGCCTTTGTCTCCTGTTTCCAGCAGCGTATCTTTTAGGAATTGCTGATTTACCTGAAGATAGAAAAAATATGATCTTTACTAGTAATTTATGATGCTAGTGAGACACCCAAGTATGTCTTAGAACTGGGATTTGGGGGCTTTGTATTGGGAAACTGGGCAGAAGAGAGCTGCCATGGAAAGAATGAAATAAGACAGAATTTTGAGTAGGTGCCAGAGTTTGCTGGGAGGAATTGTCATAGTTTTATTTCCTGAAGAAAGGCCTAGAGGATTCAATATTTATGCAATTTTTAGGAGACAGGTTTGGATCTTGCTGTTCTCAGATGTGTCCCAGTTTGGCTCAGGTGGAAAAAGCTGCTGGATTATTTTGGATTTGTGAGGAGTGAGTGCAGGAGATTATAGTTGATATAGGGGAACAGTGTTTCATGTGGATAGAACGGAGTGAAAGAGAGTAAGAGGAAAAATACCTAGATTCCATGTCTAGCTCTGCCCCTATGCTTTTGTTACATTAATCTGTTGTTTAATTGATCTGTGCCTCCATTTCCTTACCTGTAAAACTGATATAATGGCCATTCTTCATAGTACTGTAACACAGAGCAAATGACAAATTACTTTAGTGCTTAACCCAGGGCCTGGAATACTGTGTCAGACATAAGCTATTTATCAATATTTCTCTTTGTTTTTTTTAAGCAAAACTGGTACATTTCCCCAAAAGTTCACTGCTGGGTTCTCGGCATCTATAACAGTGCCTGGCACAAAGGGGTTTGATAAATAATGGTTTTCTGAAAGAAACAAATATACACTTTTTAGTCTGTTTTTCTTTCTGTGTATTATTATATTGTAAGCATTTTCCTGTAAGTTATTTGCAGAAGCATGATTTTAGAATGGTGGCTGTGATCAATATTTAATAAACACATTTAGAACTCATATATCCAATTGTGAGCTTCTCTTCAATGTTGTCGGTAGGTAATCACTTTTTCTAAAGATGCTGATGTTGAGCGATATGTTTTTGCAATTTCTCTCAGGGTGATATATCTAGAGCTTACACCATATTCTTTGGAAAACTGACGAGGGTGGCAAATTGTGAACCTTTGCAGTGAATTAAATTATTGGAAATAGTCACAAGTCAACTTCTGACCAAGTTTTTGAATATGAAGAATGATTTGATTTGATGAGAAAGTGAAGAGCCTAATGCTGTATAGGTTTTAAAATGAATCTGATTTCTGAAAGAAAAAGTCCAAAATTACACTGATCAGAAGAAGTCATGTTGGAACAAGTATGTAGCCATGCAAGATGACTGCTTTGAAAGGGGGAAAAAAAAGTCTCATGAGAAAGTATATCTTCCACAATTTAAAATCATATATAAGGTCAGTGGAAAACATTCAGTTTAAAAAAGATATTTCTTGGTTCAACTTTCACAAAGTTTGCCTCTGAAAGTGAAAATCCTAGGTTTGGCTTTGTAGCTAAAGACCCTGAAGGAAACTCTGTTGAGAGTTGAATGTAGAAAGTCTTCTCCAGAAATTTCTGGTTTCCAGAAGTTTAAATGATTGTGATTTTTGACTGTGTTTATCACTTAACTGTGAAGCGCTTTATGCAGTGAAGACTGTTGAGAATAGATAGTTGAGTTCTTACTATTTGATATCTAATCCAATGATATTAAAGAGATGGTAACACATTTACTTTCAGGGAAATAAAAACTTCAAGAGAGAATGGCGATGGCATTACCAGGGTGTAATGCCTTATAATCAGTTTTCAGGGCTTCAGAAAGAGAGCCAGGCAGGGTTTTCCCATTGTTACCACAGAGGGTAGTGAAATTATTTATATTCTTGTAACACTTTACAGTTTACAAAGAAATATATACTGTATTCCATTTAATCCTCCCCACATGCTAAGTGGGCATGATTATCTCTAATTTTCGGATGAAATAACCTGAGGCTCAAAGAGCCTGTGACTTGCCTCAGGTCACTTAATTAAATCGTGACTGACCTGGTAGACTAAAAGAAGTTTGCAGCCCAGTTCTCTGGAATCTATTTTTGAAACATCTGAATATTTTGATTCCTGGATTTTATAAAACTGGTTTCAAAATGTACAAAATGGTAGATGATGTTGGCTGAACCATCGTTAGAAAAATAAGTTAAAAAATTGATGCTATGGCTTTGCTTGGGTGCTAACTTTATCTAATATACGAATATTTAGATTGGGTAATCTAGATAGAGGGCTCGCTTAACCTTTTTCATTTTTTGATTGATTGGGAGTTAAGGCTTGTTCAGTTGATTCCAAAACTCACCATCCAGGTTAGATATCTTTTATTGTTTCAACAGATGGAACTAATTTTTCCACGAAATTTGTTGGACAAATTTATAGAATGAGATACTTTAACATGACATTTATTTGCCACACAGTTTTCTCAAACACCAAGACAATCCCCCTCCCTTCCCACCCCGACAGAAACCTTGTATTTCACTTGGTGAGACTGTTGAACAACGCATGTGATTATTAGCTAGCGAGTCTTTTCAGCCGATTCTCAATTCTTTACCTCTGAGAACATATACACAGCTCAGTGGGCGTTTTGTGGGCATGCAGCACTTCTTAAAATGTGGCAAATGGAATAGTATGTAAGCTTTCTCATGGTAGCAGAAAAGCCAGTGCATTCTGGGAACTAATAGCTTTCCTGTTTGAGAAATTATTTTGACTGTAGTGGAAGATTCCCCTGTCTATTTCGTAAAGCTGATGGCAACTGCATTCATTTCACAAGGCCATGTTGGTTTAAGAATATAAGAAATTTGTCTCTGCCTTGAATGCCTGGTTTGAAAGCATCATCTTTCCATAGGGGCTGTCAGCTGTATCTCTAATACTTTACTCCTTGGAAAATAAATCTGAAACAACTATAGCAAGACTCTGGGATTAGGTAAATCTCATAGTAAATACATGATTGTTACATTTAAATATTTCATAACCATATTTTTGAAGTGTCACTCTTTCTCCCTATAGAATTGTTTTTCATTATAAAAAGTACTAACCTAACATCCAGAAATTAGAGAAGAGTATAGAATCCAGAATCTCATCACAACATTGCGATGATTTAATATGGTGGCAGTTCTGATAGTCTGATTGGTCTGTGAGAATTTGCATAATTGAATCAAAATATCTAAAAAGTATCCCACTTTGTAATATGATATCTAAGTATTTCCCCATTTCTTTGCATTGCTTTTGTAAACACCAATTTAGATTGCTGCAGAATAGATGTGTTATGGTTTCCCTGAACCATTCCCTGACTTGCTCATGTGAGCCTCTGATGCTTCACCATTTCAAGTACTGCTGCCATAGCGGCCTGGGAATACAGGTTTCCCCATGTTCGTGATTATCTTCTTGATCACATTTATTTCTTCCTTCAAATGGCTACAACATAGAGTTCATTTCTCACTTGTGAGAACTTGTCTAAGAAACTGCCTCCAGGTGGAGGCCAGGAGTACTTTCTGTTCTGTCTGCTTAGAAGGCTCTTCACCTAAATCACAGCTGAGCCGACAGCTGCCACTCATTGTGTAGCTTGGCTCAAATCTCACGTCATCAGAGTCCTTCTCTGACTGCTTGTTACGGGTTAAATTGTGCCCTTCTCCCCTCTGCGCTCCCCCCCGCCCTCAAAAAAGTATGTTGAGACCCTCATCTCCAGGACCTTTGAGTGTAACTTTATTTGGAAATAAGGT
>JAVSCE010016581.1:0-47619 GCA_032199065.1 Smutsia gigantea
AAACCATCTGCAAATGGCAAATGGTTTTAAATGGCCATGGTTGAAGAACTGATGAGAGTTCATTATAACACAATTAACAAGTAAATTCGGTTGCCTCTGTGACACACGACATCTTAAGATAATAATTATGGCTGATAAATTACATCAGGGTGTACATTAGACAGCAAGGACAATGATAAATTTCTACAAACTTTCTGTGATTTCTGAAATACTTGTGTTAATAAAAAGCTCAAATAAATAGAGCCTAGTGAAGTTTAAGTATTTCTTATTTGGCAATTTGTCATATCAATGAAACCTAATTAGTTTGACATTCTTTTTTTATAAGGTGAGAAAATTATTCCTTTACAATTTTCTAGGGACCTTCTGGGAAATCCCCAAATCAATTCCAGGTCAAGACTTCATTTAGAATTTAATTCCAGGAAATTGTCAAAAATGTCAAAAGTCTAAACATTTTATTAATTAAGATCATAGGTCAGTGTTAAAGATCATTTGATTAAGTAAGATTACAGGTCAGTGTTAAGTACCATTTAGGTCAGTGTAACTACCATTTAGTTATTCATTAGGCCAAAACAACAATAAAATATTTCAAAAATAAATATAGTAAAATGATGAAAAAACTAGTTATTTTATTATTGAGAGAACTGGGTTTGCCTAAATAACCAATGACATGAAAAAGACAACATGAAGCATAAGAAATTATTTTGATAAGACAAAGAATTATTGTTTCCTAGGCAGATTTAAAGAAAAACCTTTACAATCTCTTACTAACAGCAGACCAAATGTCCCATAAAATTTCATCATTTTAACAAAGAAAATCAAACTAGTTTTACACTGGTACACTATTGATAGTGAAACTCATTTTAATACTTAAAATAAATGCATTCAACCTTACCCAGTTTAACCACACAAGATAAAACTCAAACCTCTCTTTTTTCGTTTTCCGACAAATCCTTGGCAGTATTTTCATATTCATTCAAGTTTATATTTCATTTTCCTATCATTCCAGAACAATCTTTAAATAACCTCTAAATAATCATCTTAGCACCAAAATTACTCTCATTTTTCTTTCCTCAACAAAAACATACCCTTCATATTTTACACCTTGTACATTTGTCTTTATCAAACCTCATCTTATTTTCCTTGCTTACTTTGCATACAAAGTGATTTCTCTTCACTAGTATTATTTTAATGGTTTCATATACATATATTGATTATAAATCTTAATCCTTAGTACCCTTTATTTTTCAGAAAAAATATAGGAAACACGGTAAATAGTCTGTCAGATATTAGTCTTTTGTAGTATCTCAGCAAATTTTTGGATATACCATTTCATAGCCTCTTGAGGCTATGCTTCTTTATAGTACAATTTACCAATGTGGCAAAAGAATATGTTTATTAATACACCCAAAAATCTTTAGTCTATGTAAAAATTGAAAAGCCAAAAGTATAAAAATTTAAACTTACGTTCACTAACTTAAGTTTCAGTATTTTATTTTATTTAGAATGATGCAGATATTCAGTGAATATCACTCACTTAACTCAGTGAAACTGTGTTTTGAGCTACAAAAAGATTTTGAAAACTACCTTTATTCAGACATATTATAAAACACAGTTACTGTTGAAGTAGTTTGTCAGAACAGTAACTCAGTTTGACTGAAAATAAAACTATGTTTTTTAACCTTAAATATCTAATAATTATAATATTAGCTTATTTGACTACTAAACTCAAGTAGAATAAAAATTGTATGTCTGCATTATATTTAATACTAACAACTCTGAAAACATACCTGTTTTTACTAAACCAATAATATTTAACTCGTTTCATTTACCAAATATTTATCCAAATTATATGAATTTGGAAAGTATTTGGCTTGGTTCCTACATTTCTGGAAGTTTTAAAAATATTTAATTTAAAAGCACTTATTTTTCTCTAAGTCATTTCAGAATGGAGCTCCTTTATTTATTGGGTAACATCATCTGGCATTAAGAAAATATCATGTATATATAATATATATATAGAAACATACAGATAGATTGAAATAAAAATTTAATGGATTTCATTCTAAGATTTTAGCCATGAGTCAGCTATAAATACAGAACTCACTATTTATATGAGTTGATTCTCATCTTTGCCTCATTTTTTAATCAAAATTATGTTTCTGGCAGATGGAATAAGTTAATGTTTGTTATGTGCACAATAGGAGGGCTTTTTACCAATATTTGTGGGGGTGACTTTTAATATCTTTTTCTTGACACATAACCTTATGGGGGCTGTGGCTTTAGTCCCAGGTGTTTTTCTTAAGTCAGTTGAGAAGTTAAAGAAAAGTTCCCTTCTGCCTGGAAGCCAGAGTAATAATCTCAGATGCTTACATTTCAAACACATGGTCCTCGGTTCCCTGAGAAGACAGTTCAAGGTACAAGATTTGTATCTCAAAGAGGAGAAACAGGAAACAAACTTTCTAAAGATAACTGCTCTAAGGGGAAGTTTAGGGGAATATTTGCCTATTACCAGGTTTTTGACTGGGACAAACAGTAAATTCAACTGGCAGCACTGAGCCTTTTTTTTTTAATTTATATTGGTATTATTAATCTATAATTACATGTGCAGTATTATGGTTATTAAACTACCCACTTCATCAGGTCTCCCCACCAACCCTATTACAGTCACTGTCCATCAGCGTAGTGAGATGCTATAGAATCACTACTTGCCTTCTCTGAGTTGTACAGCCATCCCCGTGCACCCCCAACATTAAGTCGGCTAATCGTACTACCCCTTTTTCCCCCTTGCCCATCCCTTCCCACCCATCCTCCGCAGCCCCTTTCCCTTTGGTAACTGTTAAGCCATTCTTGGGTTCTGTGAGTCTGCTGCTGTTTTTTTCTTTGCTCTTATGCTCCTCATATGCGTGAAATCATTTGATACTTGTCTTTCTGTACCTGGATTATTTCACTGAGCATAATACCCTCTAGCTCCATCCATGTTGCAAATGGTAGCATTTGTTTTCTTCTTATGGCTGAATAATATTCCATTGTGTATATGTACCACTTCTTCTTTATCCATTCATCTACTGATGGACAATTAGGTTGCTTCCATTTCTTGGCTATTGTAAATAGTGCTACGATAAACATAGGGGTGCATCTGTCTTTTTCAAATTGGGCTGCTGCATTCTTAGGGTAAATTCCTAGGAGTGGGATTCCTGGGTCAAATGGTATTTCTATTTTGAGTTTTTTGAGGAACCTCCATACTGCTTTCCACAATGGTTGAACTAATTTGCATTCCCTAGGCAGTAGAGGAGGGTTCCCTTTTCTCCACATCCTCGCCAACATTTGTTGTTGTTTGTGTTTCGGATGTTGGCCATCCTCACTGGTGTGAGGTGATATCTCATGGTGGTTTTAATCTGCATTTCCCTGATGATTAGCGATGTGGAGCATCTTTTCATGTGCCTGTTGGCCAACTGAATTTCTTCTTTGGAGAACTATCTATTCAGATACTCTGCCCATTTCTTAATTGGATTATTTGCTTTTTGTTTGTTGAGGTGCATGAGTTCTTTATATATTTTGGATGTCAACCCCTTATCGGATACATCATTTATGAATATATTCTCCCATACTGTAGGATGTCTTTTTGTTCTACTGATGGTGTCCTTTGATATAGTCCCACTTGTTCATTTTTGCTTTTGTTTCCCTTGCCTGGGGAGATATGTTCATGAAGAAGTCACTCATGTTTATGTCCAACAGATTTTTGCCTGTGTTTTTTTCTAAGAGTTTTATGGTTTCATGACTTACATTCAGGTCTTCGATCCATTTTGAGTTTACTTTTGTGTGAGAGGTTAGACAGTAGTCCAGTTTCATTCTCTTACATGTAGCTGTCCAGTTTTGCCAACACCAGCTGCTGAAGAGGCCGTCATCTCCCCATTGTATATCCAAGGCTCCTTTATCATATGTTAATTGACAGTATATGTTTGGGTTAATGTTTGGATTTTCTATTCTGTTTCACTGGTCTGTGGGTCTGTTTTTGTGATAATACCATATTGTCTTGATTACTGTGGCTTTGCAGTACACCTGGAAGTCAGGGAGCATAATTCCCCCTGTTTTATTCCTCCTTCTCAGGATTGCTTTGGCTATTCGGGGTCTTTTGTGGTTCCATATGAATTTTAGAATTATTTACTCAGTTCATTGAAGAAAGCTGTTGGTATTTTGATAGGGATTGCATTGAATCTGTAGATTGCTTTAGGTAGTATTGCCATTTTGACAATATTATTCTTCCTAGCGAAGAACATGGGATGAATTTCCATTTGTAAGTGTCCTCTTTAATTTCTCTTAGGAGTGTCTTGTAGTTTTCAGGGTACAGGTCTTTTACTTCCGGGGTTAGGTTTATTCCTAGGTATTTCTTTTTTTTTTTTTGATGCAATTGTGAATGGAATTGTTTTCCTGATTTCTCTTTCTGTTAGCTTATCATTAGTGTATAGGAAAGCAACAGATTTCTGTGTGTTAATTTTGTATCCTGCAACTTTGCTGAATTCAGATATTAGTTCTAGTAGTTTTGGAGTGCAGACTTTAGGGTTTTTTACCTACAGTATCATGTCATCTGCAAATAGTGACAATTTGACTTCTTCTTTACCAATCTGGATGCCTTGTATATCTTTGTTTTGTCTGATTGCCATGGCTAGGACCTCCAGTAGTATGTTGAATAACAGTGGAGAGAGTGGGCATCCCTGTCCTGTTGATGATCTTAGATGAAAAGCTTTCAGCTTCTCCCTGTTAAGTGTGATGTTAGCTGTGGGTTTGTCATATATGGCCTTTATGATGTTGAGGTACTTGCCGTCTATACCCATTTTGTTGAGAGTTTTAATCATGAATGGATGCTGAATTTTGTCAAATACTTTTTCATCATCTATAGAGATGATCATATGGTTTTTGTACTTCTTTTTGTTGATGTGGTGGATGATGTTGATGGATTTTCGAATGTTATACCATCGTTGCATCCCTGAGATGAATCCCACTTCATCATGGTATATGATCCTCTTGATGTATTTTTGAATTCGGTTTGCTAATATTTTGTTGGGTATTTCTGCTTCTATATTCATCAGGGATATTGGTCTGTAATTTTCTTTTTTGGTGAGGTCTTTGCCCGGTTTTGGTATTAGAGTGAAGCTGGCTTCATAGAATGAGTTTAGAAGTATTCCCTCCTCTTCTATTTTTTGGAAAACTTTAAGGAGAATGGGTGTTATTTCTTCTATATATGTCTGGTAGAATTCAGAGGTGAATCCATCTGGTCCAGGAGTTTTGTTCTTGGCTAGTTTTTTGATTACCAATTCAATTTCATTGCTGGTGAATGATCTGTTTAGTTTTTCTGTTTCTTGCTTGGTCAGTCTTGGAAGGTTGTAGTTTTCTAAGCAGTTGTCCATTTCTTCTAGGTTTTCCAGTTTGTTAACATATAGATTCTCATAGTATTCTCTTATAATTCTTTGTATTTCTGTAGGGTCCGTTGTGATTTTTCCTTCCTCATTTCTGATTCTGTTTATGTGTGTAGATTCTCTTTTTCTCTGAATAAGTTTTCCTAGGGGTTTATCTATTTTGTTTATTTTTTTCAAGGAACCAATTCTTGGTTTCATTGATTTTTTTCTATTTTTTTATTCTACTCAATTTTATTTATTTCTTCTCTGATCTTTATTATGTTCCTCTTTCTGGTGACTTTGGGCCTCATTTGTTCTTCTTTTTCCAGTTTCACTAATTGTGTCTTTAGACTATTCATTTGGGATTGATCTTCCTTTTTAAATAGGACTGGATTGCAATAGACTTTCCTCTTAGAACTGCCTTTACTGCATCCCACAGAAGTTGTGGCTTTGTGTTGTTGTTGTCATTAGTCTCCATATATTCTTTGATCTCTGTTTTAATTTGGTCGTTGACCCATTGATTAATGAGGAGAATGTTGTTAAGTCTTCATGTATTTGGGAGCCTTTTTGTTTTCTTTCTAAAATTTATTTCTAGTTTTATGCTTTCATGATCTGAGAAGTTGGTTGGTAGGATTTCAATATTTTTGAATTTACTGAGGTTCTTTTCGTGGCCTAGTATGTGGTCTATTCTGGAAAATGTTCCATGTGCACTTGAGAAGAATGTGTATCCGGTTGCTTTTGGGTGTAGAGTTCTGTAGATGTCTGTTAGGTCCATCTGTTCTAGTGTGTTGTTCAGTGCCTCTGTGTCTTTACTTATTCTCTGTCTGGTTGATCTGTCCTTTGGAGTGAGTGGCTTTCCATTTCCTCCTTTAATTCTGTTAGTATTTGTTTCACATATATTTGCACACCTGTGTTGGGTCCATATATATTTATAATGGTTATATGCTCTTGTTGGACTGACCCCTTTATCATTATGTAATGTCCTTCTTTATCTCTTGCTACTTTCTTCGTTTTGAAATCTATTTTGTCTCATACAAGTACTGCAGCACCTGCTTTTTTCTCCTTGTTGTTTGCATGAAATATCTTTTTCCATCCCTTCACTTTTAGTCTGTGTCTGTCTTTGGGTTTAAAGTGAGTCTCTTGAAGGCAGCATATAGATGGGTCTTATTTTTTTACCCATTTTGTTACTCTGTGTCTTTTGATTGGTACATTCAGTCCAATTACATTTAGGGTGATTATCGATAGATATGTACTTATTGCCATTGCTGGCTTTAGGTTTGTGGTTACCAACGGTTCAAGGGTAGCTTCGTTATTATCTAACAGTATATCTTAACTTTCTTGTTAAGTTATTGTAAACACAGTCTGATGATTCTTTATTTCTCTCCCTTCTTATTCTTCCTTCTCCATTCTTTACATACTAGGTGTTTTATTCTTTGGCTTTAGTTAGTATTTGGATGGTCTGCTTTCTTTGCTATGATTTTATTTTCTCTGGTGACCTCTTTTTAGCTTTAGGAGTGCTTCCATCTAGAGCAGTCCCTTTTATATATCCGGTAGAGGTGGTTTATGGGAGGCAAAGTCCCTCAGCTTTCGCTTGTCTGGAAATTGTTTAATCCCTCCGTCATATTTAAATGATAATCGTGCTCTATACAATATTCTTGTTTTGTGGCCCTTCTGTTTCATAATGTTAAATATATCATGCCATTCTCTTCTGGCCTGTAAGATTTCTGTTGAGAAGTCTAATGATAGTCTGATAGGTTTTCCTTTGTAGGTGATCTTATTTCTCTCTCTAGCTCCTTTAATACTCTGTCCTTATCTTTGATCTTTGCCATTTTAATTATTATGTGTCTTGGTGTTATCTTCCTTGGGTCCCTTGTGTTGGGAGATCTGTGGGCTTCCATAGTCTGAGAGACTATTTCCTTTCCCAGCTTGGGGAATTTTTCAGCAATTATTTCTTCAAAGATGCTTTCTATCCCTTTTTCTCTCTCTTCTTCTTCTGGTACTCCTATAATGCGAATATTGTTCCATTTGGATTGGTCACACAGTTCTCTTAATATTCTTTCATTCCTAGAGATCCTTTTATCTCTGTCTGCCGCAGCTGCTCTGTATTCCTGATTTCTGATTTCTATACTATCTCTTGCAACTCGTCTAGTCTGCTGCTAAGCCCATCGATCGCTTTTCTCATTTCCGCATTGTCTTTCCTCACTTCCCTCACTTCCTCCCTTAGCTGTTGCATATTTCTCTGTACATCCATCAGTATGCTGATGCCTTTCATTCTGAATTCTTTTTCCGGAAGATTGTGCATGTCCATCCCATCAGGCTCCCTCTCTGGGGTTCTCTGGCTAAGCTTTGTTTGTACCATATTCCTCTGTCTTTTCTTGGTGATAGAAGTGGTCGCTGGTAGGTGCCACATGTGTCAGGTGGGCTCTTTTAGACTTTAAAAAGAAAAAAAACGCCCACGGGGAGTAGATTCTGTGAGGATGCTGTAGGTGGCGCTGCTGCTCCACTATCCACAAGTGGCTCCAAAGTACCCTTTGTGGCTCTGGCTGGGGAGGGAACAAATGGGACGCTGCTGATCTCTGTGGGAAGCCTCGGCGCGGCTACTGCTTTGCATGGTCGCCAGCCAAGTGGTCCGAAATTCCCCAGGACTCCCAGCCTGGTGGGCTGACAGCGCTATGACGATTTTTTCCACAGTTGGGTCCTTGTCTTTTTAAGACTTTTTAAAAAGCGCTCCCTTTTCTTTTGTCCCAGTGAGCCGGCTGAGAGGGCCCGGTTCCATTGTCCTTCTCAGATCCTGCACTTCTGTTTCTCTAATCTCTGATACACCATGTGATGTGTGTCAGTGCTCCCAGCACAGATCACCCGGGCTTTTCACTTGGCGGGCCCGTGCTTCCACTCCCTCCCAGCTCTGAATCCTCTCCTCCCACTGGTGCGCTGGGGTGGAGGAGTGCTCGGGTCCTGCCGGGTCACGGCTTTCCTGCTTCGTGAGGCACTGAGTTCTCACTGGTGTAGCTGCAGCCTGGATGTTGTCCTGTATCTGTATCTTCCGGTCTCTCTTTTAGGAATAGTTGTATTTGTTGTATTTTCATAAATATATATGGTTTGGGGAGGAGATTTCTGCCGCCCTGCTCACGCCGCCATCTTCCCAGAAACAGCATTGAGCCTTTTTAAGGAGACATTTTAAAAGAATGGGGAGAGCTTATGGTTGGTATGGATTTTAACTTTTATTCTAAATTTTATTTTTGCTCTTTAATTTTGTTAAAGGAGTACTTCAGGTAAGCCATGAGATTTTTTTCCCTCTTTTAATTTGATCCTCCCATAGATACTGATAGGACATCTGTTTAGGGTGGGAGCTCTGTAAAAATCCTTTTAAATATAAAAGTTTTCCCACTCAAAGGACTGTCATCTGGCCATTGGCAATTTAGAATCTCAAGATATACCAAAGAATTTCCAAAATGTGACTTAAATCCAATAAGCTTTTAATGGCTTAACCATAGGGGACAATGTAAGAATTGTCCCCAAAAGAATGTAAAAGATAGAACCCTATGATCCAAAGTCTCTCCCAAGATGGTAGAAAAGAAGCTGTAGTCAACCAGGCAATAACAAAAGAAAGCATTTAGCTTTAGACAATCCCATGAGAGCTAACAGTTAGTCGCAAAGGGTCTCAGGCTCCCAGTCTGTTGGCAGATGCAATCCCCACAACCTGTATCCCTGGAAAGTAGAAAACCAGCAAGAGAACATTCTCCCTGGATCTAAGCCAAGTTCTAAGGACACAAAACCAGACAGACAGGACACAGGGTCTATCCCTGGAAGGAGAGTATTCATAACATGAACACTCAAACTAAAAGTCATGTGATAGTCACAATACCCAAAGAATGAATTCCTGCAAGTGTTTTCTCCTGCCTCTTATGCCAGGAGCTGGGACCCGACTGGAAATGCCACTTTTCTTTTGTATAATATCACAGGATCACAAAACAAATAACCTGTTTTTATTTAAATTTTGATATTTTGTCACTGTAGAGGTTTTGCATTAATTTTGATTTTTCAAAATGTTGAATTAATATGTGATTATCTTGATTACTGAGTTTTGTCACCCCTTAGTTTTTGTGAATGCTATAGGGGGAGAAAAAAATTTCCCTTCCATCCTTTTAGATTCTGTGGCTGGTCTAAGAATTAAAATGACATAAGAGAGATTAACAGAAGAAAAAAGTTCATTTTTTTCTTTTAACTATGTTTGTACTGTTACAGAAAATACTGGAAAACCTGGACTGGATCACCAATGGAAGGACCAGGTGGCACTCAGAGGTCTTGGAGTGTTGAGGTTTTATTTTTACACTGGTGGGCCCAGAGGGGAGTAATCTCCCAAGGTCTGAGCCCTGAGCTCAAGCAAGGGGAGCAACTTATATTATTTTGATAAGTGGCATTTCGGCAAGCACAGGGCAAAAGGAGAGCCTGGAAGAGCGGAGGAGGGAGCTGGGAGAGCTTTGCCAACTGGAGGAAAAAAGTGGTTTGCTGACCTTGATGGCTGTGTTGAATATTTTCCTTATCAGTATATACAGGCACATACAAAAGTAGAAGACTCAAAGACCATTGAGGCTTATACAACATTCTGAGCTAAGGAAAGGCACAAGGGTCTGGGGCTTCAAAAGGGGGGAAGCAATTCATGGGAAGGTGAGAAGAGCCAATGTTTGGTAAACAAACTCTGCCCCCCCTTAAACCAATGAGGCATACTTTGGGGTAGCACATTCTGCTCAGTCCCTCCCTTGCTTCAGGCTAACCCCACCCTGCTTACTGAAGAGGGTCGTTCAGCCAAAGAGCTCAGACCAAGAAGGAAGGAGGGTGAATGCAAGGAGCCATTGTGAGCAAGGAAGTTATTAGTAGTCATGTAAATAAACCTAAATATTTTTTATTATAATCACTATAATAATTAGACTTACTATGTAGAAAGGATTAAAAAAAAAGAAGAATTAAAATGCTAAGCAATAATGACATGAAAGATAGGAAGAGACTGAAAATGATAGTGATATAGCATCACTTTGGTATTTATTAGGTTATTTAAAAATAGTCCACTGGAAGAATAAAAATGAAAATCAGCAGGAGTAAAAAAGTGTGTGTGTGTATGAAAAGATCAAATCTGGTTAATTTAATTGAGGATAGTGTTGGGTAAAATTACAGTATTTCCAGAATCTCTTGCCTGGCCTCAGCCATTTGCATATCAATAGATGTTTCTTCCCACAACCTCTGGAACAAGGGCTGGGGAGAAGCTGTTCTCTCCTCTCCTCTGTTGCTTGATTGGTCTGGAGCCTGTTAGCTGCAGGGATCCACCGGCGGAGTTTCTCCCAGAAGGGCCTGGGGGAGAGGCCGCGCTCGCTGGGCCAGGAGAGATGGGGGGCGAGCGCGGCTGCCGGAGGGGAAGAACAGCATCTTGAGCAATAAATGGGCTTCTCCCAATCTAGTTTTTCCCTAGACTGATTTCGGTCACACTGGTTTATTTGCCCCAAGCCAGGAACACGCTTCCCTGGGAGCTACCAATGGTAAAGAAAAACAGAACATCAAAGATGGATGGAAAATAGAAAGTGTAAAATAACATGGTAGAAATAAATCCAAAGAAGATCAGAACTGATCTAATTGCCTTTGTCAGGGATTCCATTAGGGATATATTTGTATTCCACTGTTCAGTAACAAGTCATCACAGACATGTTGGCTTACAAAAACACCATTTCCCCCTCACTTTCTCCATGGGTGGGCCAGGAGTCCGCGCACAGTTTAGATGGGTCCTCTGCTCAGGGTCTCACCAAGCGGAAATCGGATGTCAGCCAGGGCTGGTGTCTCGCCTGAGGTTCAGGGTCCTCTTCCAGCTCACTGGCTTTTGGCAGAATTCCTTTCTTTATGGTTACAGAACAGAGGTCCCCCATTTCTTGCTGGTTGTCAGATGGGGGACTTTTCTCAACTCTAGAAGACAGGCTCACCCATAGGCAGTTCGTGATGTGGGTGCTTTCTTCAAGCCCCACAGCTCACCTTCCTAATGCTTCACTTTCTTTTAAAGGCTCCTCTGATTTGGTCAGGCCCATCCAGAATAACCCCTCTTTAGATTAACTCAAGAGTTGACTGATTTATGGCTTGTCCACAGCAATGACCTCGCAGCATGAGCACAATCACCACCCACACGAAGGGCATCCATTACACATGGCATGCTTGTTGGTGGCAGGAATTGTGGGGCCATGTTAGAGTCCTACCCACCTTAGTGTGAGCATAACCCTAAATGGGGCAAAAGAAATATAAGTGAAATTTAAGTTTCTAATGTTCCTCTGAATGTTCCTGAGACCTTTGTAAAGAGAAATTTCACACTTTCCTGATTTTCAACTTTGCTATGGGGGGAAGTGATGCTTCAGCTGTAGTCAGCCTGCAGCTCTGAGGGGAGAGCTGGAGATGGTGGCTGAGCTCTCCATCACTCCACTGCAGTAACCCAGCCTTCTTCTAAGTGGCCTGAACCATGTGCTAACAGGTGAAGCCTCATGCAGTTGGGTAATCTGTTACTCTAGCAACCACCATACCAAGTGGTGCAGAGGCATTATATAAGGTTTATGAAGACACCCCTGAAAAAGTGACACCAGCATGCAGGGTGGGAGGGTGACTTCACCAAATCAGATTTTATTTTTAATATGACAGAAGATTTTCAAAAATTTTAAAATTCCCTAAATCTGAGTAGTAGGTTTTAATGAGTCTATCATGTTGTACTGGGTACTTTTCTGCATTTTGGAGTATTTAAAACAGAGCAGAGCTGGTGCACTGAGGTCACATCACAGCTCTGCAGATTACTAGCAGAATGACCTGCCACCCCATCTTGGGGGTCTCAGTACACCTAGCTCACATCAGGTCCTTGAAGGATGGATCAAATGAACTCTAGGAGAGAGGGAATAAAGAAGCCTTACATATCTCCAGAGAGTGCCTATTCCAGCCTGGAATATTCTGAATGGACCATGACCAGGTACCTTGGTGCACCATGGAAAATATCAAAAATTAATTCTATTTTTAATATTGACTATATCAGATGAGAAGAACAGAATTTTTTTCAACACTTTATTTTTTTATTAAGGTATGATTGATATACACTCTTAAGGAAGGTTTCAAAGAAAAACAATGTGGTTATTATATTCACCCTTATTATCAAGTCCCCTCCCATACCCCATTGCAGTCACTGTCCATCAGTATAGTAAGGTGCCAAGGAGTCCCCATTTGTCTTCTCTGAGCTACACTGTCTTCCCTGTGACAACACACATACCATGTGCAACAATCATGTACCCCACAAACCCCTTCTCCCTCCCTTCCCACATGTCCTCCCCTCCCCCTCCCCTTTGATAAGCACTAATCCCTACTTGGAGTCTGTGAGTCTGCTACTATTTTGTTCCTTCAGTTTTGCTTCATTGTTATACTCCACAAATGAGGGAAATCATATGGCACTTGTCTTTCTCCACCTGGCTTATTTCACTGAGCATAATACCCTCTAGCACCATCCATTGTTGCAAATGGTAGGATTTGTTTTTCTTATGGCTGAATAGTATTCCATTGTACCACCTCTTCTTTATCCATTCATCTACTAATGGATACATAGGTTGCTTCCATATCTTGGCTATTGTAAATAGTGCTGCAATAAACATAGGGTTGCATATGTCTTTTTGAATCTGAGAAGTTTTCTTTGGGTAAATTCCTAGGAGTGGAATTTCCATGTCAAATGATATTCCTATGTTTAGTTTTTTGAGGAACCTCCATATTGCTTTCCACCAGCAGTGTAAGAGGGTTCCCCTTTCTCTGCACCCTCGCCAGCATTTGTTGTTCCTAGTCAATTCTATGTTCACCATCCTAACTGATATGAGGTGATAACTCTTTGTGATTTTAATTTGCATTTCCCTGATAATTAACAATGTGGAGCATCTTTTCATATGCCTGTTGGCCATCTGAATTTCTTCTTTGGAGAAGTGCCTGTTCATATCTTCCACCCACATTTTCGTAGGGTTATTTGCTTTTTGGGTATTGAAACATGTGAGTTCTTTATATATTTTGGATGTTAACTCCTTTTCAGATATATCATTTTCAAATATAGTCCCCCATACTGTAGGATGCCTTTTGTTCTGCTGATAGTGTCCTTTGCTGTACAAAAGCTTTTTAGTATGATGTAGCCATAATTCTTCATTTTTTATTGTTTTTGTTTCCCTTGCCTGAGGAGATATGTTCAGGAAAAAGTTCCTCATGTTTATATTCAACAGATTTTTGCCTATATTTTCTTCTAAGAGTTTTACTATTTCATGACTTACATTCAGATCTTTGATACATTTTGAGTTTACTATTGTGTATGGAGTTAGACAATAATCCAGTTTCATTCTCTAGCATGTAGCTGTCCATTTTTGCCAACACCAGCTGCTGAAAGAGGCTGTCATTTCCCCATTGTATGTCCATGGCTCCTTTTTTACATATTAATTGACCATATATGCTTGGGTTTATATCTGGACTCTCTAGTCTGTTCCATTGGTTTATGGGTCTGTTCTTGTGCCAGTACCAAATTGTCTTGATTACTGTGGCTTTGTAGTAGAGCTTGAAGTCAGGAGTGTAATCCCCCTGCTTTATTCTTCCTTCTCAGGATTGCTTTGGTATTCGGAGTCTTTTGTGGTTCCATATGAATTTTAGAATTATTTTCTCTAGTCCGTTGAAGAATGCTGTTGGTATTTTGATAGGGATTGCATTGAATCTGTAGATTGCTTTAGGCAGGATGGCCATTTTCACAACATTAATTCTTCCTATCCATGAGCAGGGGATTTCTTTCCATTTATTGGTATCTTCTTCAATTTCTCTCATGAGTGTCTTGTAGTTTTCAGTGAATAGGTCTTTCACCTCCTTGGTTAGGTTTATTCCTAGGCATTTTATTCTTTTTGATGCAATTGTGAATGGAATTGTTTTCCTGATTTCTCTTTCTGCTAGTTCATCGTTAGTGTATAGGAATGCAACAGATTTCTGTGTATTAATTTTGTATCTTGCAACTTTGCTGCATTCAGATATTAGATCTTGTAGTTTTGGAGAGGATTCTTTACCGGTTTTTATGTACAATATCATGCCATCTGCAAACAGGGATGTTTAACTTCTTCTTTGTCAATCTGGATGCCTTTTATTTAGTGCTGTTGTCTGATTGCTGTGGTGAGGACCTCCAGAACTATGTTGAATAAAAATGAGGAGAGTGGACATCCTTGTCTTGTTCCCAATCTAAAAGAAAAAGCTTTCAGCTTCTCACCATTAAGTATAATGTTGGCTGTGGGTTTGTCATATATGGCCTTTATTATGCTGAGGTACTTGCCCTCTATACCCATTTTGTTGAGATTTTTTATCATGAATGGATGTTGAATTTTGTTGAATGCTTTTCAGCATCTGTGGAGATGATCATGTGGTTTTTGTCCTTCATTTTGTTGATGCAGTGTATGATGTTGATGGATTTTCAAATGTTGTACCATCCTTGCATCCCACTTGATCATGATGGATGATCTTTTTGATGTATTTTTGAATTCTGTTTGCTACTATTTTATTGAGTATTTTTGCATCTATGTTCATCAGGGATATTGCTCTGTAATTTTCTTTTTTTGTGGTGTCTTTCCCTGGTTTTGGTATTAGAGTGATGCTCTCCTTTTAGAATGGGTTTGGGATTATTCCCTCTTCCACTTTTTGTAAAACTTTAAGGATGATGGGTATTAGGTCCTCACTAAATACTTGATAAAATTCAATGATGAAACCATCTGGTCCAGGGGTTTTGTTCTTATGTAGTTTTTTCATTACCAATTCAATTTCCTTGCTGATAATTGGTCTCCTCAGATTTTGTTTCTTCCTAGGTCAACCTTGGAAGGTTGTATTTTTCTAGAAAGTTTTCCATTTCTTCTAAG
The DNA here is from genome assembly GCA_032199065.1 of Smutsia gigantea. NCBI lineage: Eukaryota > Metazoa > Chordata > Mammalia > Pholidota > Manidae > Smutsia > Smutsia gigantea. Next base: position 15,311 of record JAVSCE010016581.1, read on the forward strand.
TAATCCAGTTTGTTAGCATGTGATTTTTCATAGTATTCTCTCATAATTCTTTGTATTTCTGTTGTGTCCAAAGTAATTTTTGCTTTCTCATTTATGATTCTGTTTATGTAAAAAGACTCTTCTTTTCTTGATATGTCTGGCTAGGAGTTCATCTATTTTGTTTATTTTCTCAAAGAACCAGCTCCTGCTTTCATTGATTCTTTCTATTGTTTTATTCTTCTTGATTTTAATTATTTATGCTCTGATCTTTATTATTTCCCTCCTTCTACCGACTTTGGGCCTCATTTTCTCTTCTTTTTCTAGTTTTTTAAATTGTGACTTTGGACTGTTCATTTGGGATTGTTCTTGTTTCCTGAGGTAGGCCTGTATTGCAATATACTTCTCTCTTAGCACGGCCTTTGCAGCGGCCCACAGATTTTGTGGTGTTGACTTATTGTTGTCACTTGTCTCCATATATTGCTTGATCTGTTTTTATTTGGTCATTGATCCATTGGTTATTTAGGAGCATGTTATTAAGCCTCCATGTGTTTGTGGGCTTTTTTGTTTTCTTTGTGTAATTTATTTCTAGTTTCACACCTATGTGGTCTGAGAGCTGGTTGGTACAATTTCAATCTTTCTTAATTTACTGAGGCTCTTTTTGTGGCCTAGTATATGAACTGTTCTTGAAAATGTTCCCTGTACACTTGAGAAGAATGTGTATCCTGTTGCTTTTGGATGGAGTGTTCTGTAGTTGTATGTTAGTTCAGTGCCTCTGTCTCCTTACTTATTTTCTGTCCAGTTGATCTGTCCTTTAGAGTAAGTGCTGTGTTGAAGTCTCCTAAAATGAGTGCATTGCATTCTATTTCCTCCTTTAATTCTGTTAGTACTTGTTTCACATATTTGGGTAATCCTGTGTTTGGTACATAGATATTTATAATAGTTATATCCTCTTGTTGGACTAACCCATTTTCATTATGTAATGTCCTTCTTTGTCTCTCATTACTTTGTTTGTTTTGAAGTCTATTTTGTCTGATACAAGTACTGCAACTCCTGCGTTTTTTTTCCATATTAGTTGCATGAAATATCTTTTTCCATCCCTTGACTTTCAGTCTGTGTATGTCTTTGGATTTGAATTGAGTCTCTTGTAGGCAACATATACATGGGTCTGGTTTTTTATCCATTCACTGACTCTGTATCTTTTGACTGGTGCATTGAGACCATTTACATTTAAGGTGATTATTGATAGGTATGTACTTATTGCCATTGCAGGCTTTACATTCCTATTTACCAAAGGTTCAAGGGTAAATCCCTTACAATCTAACAGTCTAATTTAACTCAGTATGCTATTATAAACACAACCTAAAGGTTCTTTTTTTTCTTCCTTTTTCTTCCTCCTCCATTGTAATATGTAAAGAGTATATTCTGTAATCTTTGTCTATCCCTTGATTGACTTTGTTGGTAGTTGACTTGATTTTGTACCTGTTCAGTAATTAATTGTGCTACTTTCTTTGCTGTGGATTTATTTCCCCTGGTGACAGCAATTTAGCCTTAGGAATACTTCCATCTATAGCAGTCCCTCCACAATGCACTGTAGAGGCAGTATGTGGGAGCTGAATTCTCTCAGCTTTTGCTTATCTGAAAATTGTTTATTCCCTCCTTCAAATTTAAATGGTAGTCTTTCCAGGTAGAATAGTCTTGGTCTGAGGCCCTTCTGCTTCATTGGATTAAATATATCATGCCACTCCCTTCTGGCCTGTAAGGTTTCTGCTGAGAAGTCTGATGATAGCCTGATGGTTTGTACCTTTTATGTGATTTTTTCTCTCTCTAGCTGCTTTTAAAAGTCTGTCCTTATCCTTGATCTTTGCCACATTAATTATTGTATGTCCTGGGGTTGTTTTCCTTGGATCACTTTTGTTGGGAGATCTGTGCACCTCCATGGCCTGAGAGAAGATCTCCTTCCCCAGATTGGGGAATTTTTCAGCAAATACCTCTTCAAAGACACTTTCTATCCCTTTTTCTCTCTCCTATTCTTCTGGTACCTCTATAATGTGAATATTGTTCCGTTTGGATTGGTTACACAGTTCTCTCAGTATTCTTTCATTCCTAGAGATCCTTGTTTCTCTGTGCCTCAGCTTCGTTGTATTCCTCTTCTCTAATTTCTATTCCATTTGCCGTCTCTTCTACTACATCTAATCTGCTATTAAATCCCTCCATTTTATGTTTAATTTCTGATATGGAATTTCTTTTTTTTATAATTTATTTTATTATCATTAATATACAATTACATGTGCAATATTACGGTTATTAAACTACCCCTTCATCAGGTCCCCCCCCACCAACCCCATTACAGTCACTGTCCATAAGCGTAGTGAGATGCTATAGAATCACTACCTGTCTGCTCTGAGTTGTACAGCCCTCCCCGTGCCCCCCCAACATTACATCTGCTAATCGTAATGCCCCTTTTTCCCCTCTTATCCCTCCCTTCCCGCCCACTTTCCCCTGTCCCTTTCCCTTTGGTAATTATTAGTCCGTTCTTGGGTTCTGTGAGTCTGCTGCTGTTTTGTTCCTTCAGTATTTTTTCTTTGTTCTTATACTCCACATATGAGTGAAATCATTTGATACTTGTCTTTTTCGGCTTGGCTTATTTCACTGAGCATAATACCCTCTAGCTCCATCCATGTTGTTGGAAATGGTAGGATTTGTTTTTCCTTATGGCTGAATAATATTCCATTGTGTATATGAAACACATCTTCTTTATCCATTCATCTACTGATGGACACTTAGGTTGCTTCCATTTCTTGGCTATTGTAAATAGTGCTGCAATAAACATAGGGGTGCATCTGTCCTTTTCAAATTGGGCTGCTGCATTCTTAGGGTAAATTCCTAGGAGTGGAATTCCTGGGTCAAATGGTATTTCTATTTTGAGTTTTTTGAGGAACCTCCATACTGCTTTCCACAATGGTTGAACTAATTTGCAGTCCCACCAGCAGTGTAGGAGGGTTCCCTTTTCGTCCACATCCTCACCAACATTTGTTGTTCTTTGTGTTTTGGATGTTGGCCATCCCAACTGGTGTGAGGTGATATCTCATTGTGGTTTTAATCTGCATTTCTCTGATGATAAGCGATGTGGAGCATCTTTTCATGTGCCTGTTGGCCATCTGAATTTCTTCTTTGGAGAAGTGTCTATTCATGTCCTCTGCCCATTTCTTAATGGATTATTTGCTTTCTGTTTGTTAAGGTACATGAGTTCCTTATGTATTTTGGATGTCAACCCTTTATCAGATACGTTTTATTATGAATATATTCTCCCATACTGTAGGATGTCTTTTTGTTCTACTGATGGTGTCCTTTGCTGTACAGAAGCTTTTCAGCTTGATTTAGTCCCATTTGTTCATTTTTGCTTTTGTTTCCCTTGCCCGGGGAGATATGTTCATGAAGAAGTTGCTCATGTTTATGTCCAAGAGATTTTTGCCTATGTTTTTTTCTAAGAGTTTTATGGTTTCATGACTTACATTCAAGTCTTTGATCCACCTTGAGTTTACCTTTGTGTATGGGGCTAGACAGTAGTCCAGTTTCATTCTCTCACATGTAGCTGTCCAGTTTTGCCAACACCAGCTGTTGAAGAGGCGGTCATCTCCCCATTGTATATCCAAGACACTTTTATCAAATATTAATTGACTGTATATGTTTGGGTTAATGTTTGGATTTTCCATTCTGTTCCACTGGTCTGTGGGTCTGTTTTTGTGCCAATACCAAATTGTCTTGATTACTGTGGCTTTGTAGTAGAGCTTGAAGTCAGGGAGTGTAATTCAACCTGTTTTATTCCTCCTTCTCAGGATTGATTTGGCTATTCGGGGTCTTTTGTGGTTCCATATGAATTTTAGAATTATTTGTTCCAGTTCATTGAAGAAAGCTGTTGGTAGTTTGATAGGGATTGCATTGAATCTGTAGATTGCTTTAGGTAGTATAGCCATTTTGACAATATTTATTCTTCCTAGCCAAGAGCATGGGATGCATTTCCATTTGTTAGTGTCCTCTTTAATGTCTCTTAGGAATGTCTTGTAGTTTTCAGAATACAGGTCTTTCACTTCCTTCGTTAGGTTTATTCCTAGGTATTTTATTCTTTTTGATGCAATTGTGAATGGAATTGTTTTTCTGATTTCTCTTTCTGTTAGTTCATCATTAGTGTATAGGAAAGCACCAGATTTCTGTGTGTTAATTTTGTATCCTGCAACTTTGATGAATTCAGATATTAGTTCTAGTAGTTTTGGAATGGAATCTTTAGGGTTTTTTATGTACAGTATCATGTCATCTGCAAATAGTGACAATTTGACTTCTTCTTTACCAATCTGGATGCCTTGAATGTCTTTGTTTTGTCTGATTGCTGTGGCTAGGACCTCCAGTACTATGTTGAATAACAGTGGAGAGAGTGGGCATCCCTGTCTTGTTCCCGATCTTAGATGAAAAGCTTTCAGCGTCTCGCCGTTAAGTATGATGTTAGCTGTGGGTTTGTCATATATAGCCTTTATGATGTTGAGGTACTTGCCGTCTATACCCATTTTGTTGAGAGTTTTAATCAGGAATGGATGCTGAATTTTGTCAAATGCTTTTTCAGCATCTATGGAGATGATCATGTGGTTTTTGTTCTTCTTTTTGTTGATGTGCTGGATGATGTTGATGGATTTTCGAATGTTGTATCATCCTTGCATCCCTGGGATGAATCCCACTTGATCATGGTGTATGATCCTCTTGATGTATTTTTGAATTCGGTTTGCTAATATTTTGTTGAGTATTTTTGCATCTACGTTCCTCAGGGATATTGGTCTGCAATTTTCTTTTTTGGTGAGGTCTTTGCCCGGTTTTGGTATTAGAGTGATGCTGGCTTCATAGAATGAGTTTGGAAGTATTCCCTCCTCTTCTATTTTTTGGAAAACTTTAAGGAGAATCGGTGTTATTTCTTCTCTGTATGTCTGGTAGAATTCAGAGGTGAATCCATCAGGTCCGGGGGTTTTGTTCTTGGGTAGATTTTTGATTACCAATTCGATTTCATCGCTGGTGATTGGTCTGTTTAGTTTTTCTGTTTCTTGCTTGGTCAGTCTTGGAAGATTGTATTTTTCTAAGAAGTTATCCATTTCTTCTATGTTTTCCAGCTTGTTAGCATATAGATTCTCATAATATTCTCCTGTGATTCTTTGTATTTCTGTGGGGTCTGTCGTGATTTTTCCTTTCTCATTTCTGATTCTGTTTATGTGTGTAGATTCTCTTTTTCTCTTAATGAGTCTGGCTAGTGGTTTATCTATTTTGTTTATTTTTTCAAAGAACCAGCTCTTGGTTTCATTGATTTTTTCTATTGTTTTATTCTTCTCAATTTTATTTATTTCTTCTCTAATCTTTATTATGTCACTCCTTCTGGTGACTTTGGGCCTCATTTGTTCTTCTTTTTCCAATTTCAGTAACTGTGTCTTTAGACTATTCATTTGGGAATGTTCTTCCTTCTTTAAATAGGCCTGGATTGCAATATACTTTCCTCTTAGAACTGCCTTTGCTGCGTCCCACAGAAGTTGTCGCTTTGTGTTTTGTTGTCATTAGTCTCCATATATTCTTTGATTTCTGTTTTGATTTGGTCGTTAACCCATTGATTAATTAGGAGAGTGTTGTTAAGTCTCCATCTATTTGTGAGCCTTTTTGATTTCTTTCTAAAATTTATTTCTAGTTTTATACCTTGGTGATCTGAGAAGTTGGTTGGTAGGATTTCAATATTTTTGAAATTACTGAGGTTCTTTTTGTGGCCTAGTATGTGGTCTATTCTGGAAAATGTTCCATGTGCACTTGAGAAGAATGTGTATCCTGTTGCTTTTGGGTGTAGAGTTCTGTAGATGTCTGTTAGGTCCATCTGTTCTAGTGTGTTGTTCAGTGCCTCTGTGTCTTAATTTATTTTCTGCCTGGTTGATCTGTCCTCTGGAGTGAGTGGTGTGTTGAAGTCTCCTAAGATGAATGCATTGCTGTCTGTTTCCTCCTTTAATTCTGTTAGTATTTGTCTCACATATGCTGATACTCCTGTGTTGGGTGCATATATATTTATAATGGTTATATCTTCTTGTTGGACTGACCCCTTTATCATTATGTAATGTCCTTCTTTATCTTTTGCTACTTTCTTCATTTTGAAGTCTATTTTGTCTGATACAAGTACTGCAACACCTGCTTTTTTCTCTTTGTTGTTTGCATGAAATATATTTTTCCATCCCTTCACTTTTAGTCTGTGTATATCGTTGGATTTGGGGTGAGTTTCTTGTAGGCACCATATAGATGGGTTTTGCTTTTTATCCATTCTGTTACTCTGTGTCTTTTGATTGGTGCATTCAGTCCATTTACATTTAGGGTGATTATTGATAAGTATATACTTATTGCCATTGCTGGCTTTAGATTCGTGGTTACCAAGGGTTCAAGGGTTGCTTCTTTACTATCTAACAATCTAACTTAACTTTCTTGTTAAATTATTGTAAACACAGTATGATGTTTCTTTATTTCTCTCCCCTCTGATTCTTCCTCCTCCATTCTTTCTATAATAGGTGTTTTATTCTTTGCCTTTAGTTAGTATTCGGATGGTCTGCTTTCTTTGCTATGATTTTATTTTCTCTGGTGACATCTTTTTAGCCTTAGGTGTGCCTCCATCTAGAGCAGTCCATTTAAGATATCCTGTAGTGGTTGTTTATGAGAGGCAAACTCTCTCAACTTTCGTTTGTCTGGAAATTGTTTAATCCCTCCATCATATTTAAATGATAATCGTGCTGGATACAATATTCTTGGTTCGAGGCCCTTCTGTTTCATAACATTAAATATATCATGCCATTCTCTTCTGGCCTGTAAGGTTTCTGTTGAGAAGTCTGATGATAGTCTGATGGGTTTTTCTTTGTAGGTGATCTTTTTTCTCTCTCTAGCTGCCTTTAATACCCTGTCTTTATCTTTGATCTTTGCCATCTTAATTATTATGTGTCTTGGTGTTGTCTTCCTTGGGTCCCTTGTGTTGGGAGATCTATGAGCTTCGGTGGACTGCGAGACTACTTCCTTCCCCAGCGAGGGAAAGTTTTCAGCAATTATTTCTTCAAAGACACTTTCTATCCCTTTTTCTCTCTCTTCTTCCTCTGGTACTCCTATAATGCGAATATTGTTCCGTTTGGATTGGTCACACAGTTCTCTTAATATTCTTTCATTCCTAGAAATCCTTTTATCTCTCTCTGCCTCAGCTGCTCTGTACTCCTGTTCTCTGTTTTCTATTCCATTAACAGTCTCTTGCATCTCATCCATTCTGCTGTTAAGCCCGTCGATCGCTTGTCTGATTTCTGCATTGTCTTTCCTCAGTTCCCTCACTTCCTCCCTCAGCTCTTGCACATTTCTCTGTAGGTCCATCAGCATGGTTATGACTTTTATTCTGAATTCTTTTTCAGGAAGACTGTGCATTTCCATTCCTTCAGACTCCCTCTCTCGGGTTGTCTGGTTGATTTTGGTCTGAACCATATTCCTCTGTCTTTTCATCGCTATAAAATTGGTCACTGATAGTTGCCACGTATGTCAGCTGGGCTCTTTAAAACTTTAAAAAGAGAAGGAAAAAAAAGAGAAAAAAAACCTGTTCTCCAGGTGTATCCAGTCTGGTGCAGGTTTCTTTCCTGTTGCTCTTTTAGGATTAGTTGCATTAACTATATTTTCATATTATATGTGATTTTTGGAGGAGTTCCCTGTCTTACCTCTCATGCTGCCATCTTGAATTCCAGAACTCTTACAGTACTTTTATTAAGGTATAATTTGTATACCATAAAATATTTAAGTGTGAAATTCCATGCTTTTTAGTAAATTTACTAAATGGTGCAACCACCATAACTATTCCGTTTTACAACATGCCCATCATTCCAGTAAAATCCCTTTGCCCATATAGAGTTAATCCTCTTTCTCATGCCCTTGCAGCCCCTAATCTACTCATTGTCTCTATAGATTCACCTTATAAGGACAGCTCATATAAAGTTAATCCTACAACGTTGATCTTTTTGCTCTATCTCCTTTCATTTGGTATGTTTTTGACAGTCACCTGTTAGAGTAAATATCAGTACTTCCTTCCCTTTAATCACTGCACAATATCACATTGAACAGACACACTGTCTTTCAATTTTCCATTCACCAATTGTTGGACATTTGGATTGCTTTTCCTTTTGGCTATTGTGAATAATCCTGTATGAACATTCACAAGCAGTTGTTTGAACATATGTTGGTGTGTTTCCCCACTTTTGGAAGATATTTCAGAATGAAATCACTGAGTCATCTGGGAAATTTTAAAAAAATACATGTATTCTTAAACTTTCTGCATTTCTCCTTGTTTATGGAGGACCACTCTGGTCCAAGATTGGAGATATGTTAACTTGTAACCAAGTGAAAAGTTAACATTTTCTGCCTTCATGTTGTATGTCTCTCTTTCTACCTTAACCTTTGGGCCAAAAGGGACAAACAGGAAAGGGCTTCCCTCAGCCTGCAGCCCTGCACACAGACTTGTTGATCATTGAAGCAGTTATGCCTACAGTCTCAGATTTCTGTGAATAGCTACTTACCCAAAACTTGTCTCCTCCAGAAGATAGGGAAATATGTATGAAAATAATGATTTCCTAATCAAAGAGTTTTAGGAACACTGTGACCAAACCTAGGTTGGCAAGAATCAACTATCCAAGGGCAAGGAATGTCTCAGCTTTCCTCGGACTCTTGCTGGCGCCCAGTGTCTGCAGCCATCAGTCGCCTCCTAACCTACTTCCCCTCCTACTGCTCCCTCCCTGGCATAAAAGATGCTTGCAACCAACCCCGAGTTAAGGTGGTGCTTTAGGATATTATTCTGCCATCTTCTCAGTCTACTGGCTTTCCAAATAAAGTCACTTTCCTTGCCCCAACCCCCTGTCTCTCAACTCACTGACATGTCGTGTGGCAACTGGTACAGGCTTGGACTTGGTACCACAGAGTATTTTGTCTCAGTTCGTTAAAAGAAAATAAAAACTACTCTGCAGCTAATCTATCTTTCAGAGACACTGACTTAAAGACTTTGGGGGATATATCACATGTGGCAGATTTAAAATTTTCTGGGTGGATTTATAATTGTCTTAAGGGGCATTCATATAGATATTCTGCAGTATATCATCTACCTAACCATTTAACATAAAATTATAAACATTTTTAGTGTTTCTTTATACTCTTTCAAATTGATGCTTAAAACTCCAGTGAATATACTTGATATTTACTTAATCATTCCTATAGATGAGTATTTACTTCCCTTAAAAATTATGAAAAGAACTTCCAATATTATCTTTGAGAAACAGCTTTCCTATGTTTTTGGATAATTTCCTTCTTACAGAAACATCCAAATGCAGATCCTGAGTTAAAATAAATGTGCACTTAATGGCTTTTAACCCATGCTGCCAAACTTCTTTCCAAAAGGTCCTCATCAGTTTATGCCTGCCAGTGGTGCTATATGAATGCCCGTTTCACTACAGCCTTGCCAGCACTGGGTATTCCCCTTTCCAATCATGGCATTCTTACAGTTCTCCTTTTTCTAAGTCACAACAAATCACTGTAGAAAAACAATCTAAGGTCACCTGTCTCTTTTTCTTAAAATTTATATAAAGCTTATAATCACCTAGCTCTTCACTCTCAAAAAGGGCACATTTTTCTTAGAGAAGTTCAGATTTTTCTTAGGTATGTATCTTTTCCTGTTCTTTCTCTTTCATCCATCCTTATCCTCCCTGCCCCCTTCACCTTGTATTCTGAATACATCTCCATGTCTGACTGAAATCAGCTATTTGTCTATCATCTTATCTCCGCAACCAGATAGATCTTCCTGAAAATCTACTGTGGAAGAGAGGATCTACTCAGTAAAGGGAACGTGGTTCCTTGACATGGCTTTCAATGATTCAGATCCTGTGGCTATCTGTAAAGGCCACAGAGCAACTTGTGGTGGTATTCCTCAGGGGCTACCAATATAAGACAATGCCCAGTCCCAACAGCCTGGAGCCTGGGTGGCTGGGCAGTTCAGTGGTGATTTCCAGGGTCATGTCTCAGCTCTCTCTAGCTCTTGCCACCAGCTCTTGTGGAGACACCTCTATGGGATTACCAGGAGGTATAGCTGGACAATGTCAGTAAGTTACATTCTACTCCCTCACCAAGGGGTGTGCCCACCATTTTCCCGACCCCCACCCCAAACTCCTGAGGCAGGCAGGGGGCTCAGACTTTCCCTTAGATTGAGGTCAGAGCTCATTCTCAGCCATGCCATCATTCTTTTCTGGTGACACTTGAATGTAGTTATCTGTGACAGTCAAAGCCTGGACACACCTGTTAAAAAAGAAGGATGCTTTTGTTGGGCACAGAGGGACATACTGAGCATCTTTGCTACCCAAGACCTTCCAGGATAAAAAGGAAACTAACTGCAATAATGATCATTACCCAAAGTTTTCAGTACTTGCAAAATTTGACACCAAGATTAGAGAACAGTTAATGACAATGGGATCCAGGATGTAGAAGGGAAAGAAAGAAGGACTGTGAATTGGGGGCTGATTCTTTTGAATATCTATTAAGTGATAGGCAGTATTTTTTATAGATGTTTTGTTTCTTCACACATAAGGAAGGCCCACCTCCCCCTTGCTCATCTCAGGCCCTGTGCCACTGCTTGTTTGTTGGGTACATGATTCAGTTCTCGTTAGGCAGTGACAAGCCTGTGCACCCGAGTGAAATGGGTAATGGGACCTGAAGTCAACGCTGGTGGATCTCAATTAATCTGAACCAAAACGTCAGAGTTGGAGGAAACTGGTGTGACATTATCAAAGTCTACAGCCCCATGGCAGACAGCCAGACACCAGTCAAATAAGAAGCTTCATCCAAGGGAGCTAAAAAAGATAAAAAGTAAATGTCAACCAACCCTTTAGAGAGCTTAAATGTTCACCAACAAAAAAAAACATTTGGGGCATTACAGCCACTCAGAGCATTGCCACGAGCTCCCATGTGATGTGAGCCCACACCCCCATGTCACAGCCCTGTTAATGACCACAAATAAACCAGTAAATAATCTAAGAACAACCTGCTCTGTTGCCTCACCAAATCAGATTGATTTTTCTTTCTTAATCCAATCTCAAGACCTAAAAATCTATTTCTTATAATGTGTAGAGACAATACCGGGACCGTTCAAACCCTGTCTTCATCACTTTCTATTTGTGCAGCCTTGGGCGAATCTATTGATCTCATCAACTTGGGGATCCTTTATTTGTAATCCAATGGTGACTGACCATCTCACAGATATGGGAGTTTTCCTTATTTTTAAAATTCTAAACTCTTGGGAATTTGGCCCGTGTTGCTATTAAAAAAGCAAGCATACTTCCTAAAAAGAAGACTTTTGCTATCACTAGGACAGTAACAAGCTAAGGTGGTATGCCCAGAACTGCAGGTATTCCCCTCTAGAGTTGAGCAGGTGATTTGGCATGGTGTGCCTTTGTTTGTTCGAATGAGATTTAGATGTGTCTTTCAGTAAACAGTTATGATTACACAAAGTAACACTCCTCAGATCTTCTTACCAGTCTAAACAGAAACTCAAGTGTCAGGACACGGGCTGGATTGCATTTGTGTCTACTCCATATCAACATGGCCCTCGTGTGGGCTTGGCTAGAAGGAGGATCTGCTTCAGGCCCGGAGAGAGTTGCTTGGAGACCTGCTATCTGCTTCCTGTCTCTTTGCTCTCAGGTGAACGGCCTGATCACTCTGAGGCTCCCATGTTTGTTTACAAAATGCTTGTAATGGTGCCTACCTTATAGAATCATGGTAGAAAATAAAAGAAGCATTATATAAAGACTGCCCAGTATTATATTATATGTCTGAGAGTATTTGCCTTCTTCCCTCTCAAACAAAAATGGAAAAGCTGGTCTTCAGGTATGTGATATAAAAACTCAGGTCTGCTTGGCACCAAATGGACCAAATTGTCTTGCATTTGACTGATTTTTGCTTTTCACCCAGGCATGTGGAGGCTGGTTTTAGGTTCTTTGCCTGAAATTCATCATATGGACTAGGAAATGAAAATCTTGGCTCTTGAGAAATCTGTTGAGACAGTGAGGAGCTAGTGACACTCGCCCCTCTGGGACTTCTGTAGATTCAGACAGGAATCTACCACTTCAAGGATGGACTAACTTCAGAAGAGTTTCCCTTGTCATTCGAGGCATCTTTGCCCTTTGACTTTACTTTTCTTAAATTCTCGGGGGAAGAAAACATAAAAACTCCCCAAACCCTGGAATCTTTATATCTTTTACGGAGGGTGCTAAACTGTCCTTTTTTTCTCTGTGTAGATGTGAAAAAGATAAGGTCTTGCCTCTGGTGATATTTGCTCTATGGGAGAGAAGCTGAAATAACATACAGGACACAAATAGACTACAAATGACTCGAGCCCTTTGAAAACCACTCTTTTCATTTTTATTCACTTTGGGCCCTACTGAAGCCGGCGGTGGGCAAACACAGACCCAGCCGCGGCATCCGCAGGTGAGGCAGCAGCGCTGGGAGGAAAGCTACCTGCCAATGGCACTTAGCAACATGACCACCAGCTAGGCACGCTTTAGCTTTGCTCCTGCCTTTAAATGGCTTTCAATTTATTCTGAACACACTCTTTCCCATTTTCAAGTGACGAGTTTGGAAAGAAGAATGAAATCATTATTTAATACAGTAGCTGTGATCAGCAAGGATATAACAATACTGTGCTTTTTATTTTTCAAAGCTCTTGACAAAGCAGTATTGTATTTTAAGCCTTTCACAAACTGTGAGCTAACTATCTTTATTGTCCTCTTTCCACAGAAGGGGAGACTGAGGCTCAGGGCCTCCACCAGTCACCTCAAGGCCAGCATTTGAAAGGGTGGAGGCAGGATTTGACCCCCAGTTTCTGCTACCTGTTCAGGATTGTCACACTTCACCAGCAGCTTCCCAGGTTTCTGGCAGAGCTGGAAATGCACCAGTGCCAGGGTGGTTAATAAATTATGTTAGAGGCACATAATGGAAAACCCGGCAACCATTTGGACGCATGACTTGGAATCGACGCTGACATGGAAACAAATCTATCTAAACTGTTTTTGGGGGAAAAGCAAGCATTAAAACAATGCTTAAATTTCAGTTTGGGGAAATATTTCTGTTTTAAAAGTGTTTGCAAGCCGGTCTTAAAAGATGCTTACAAAGCACCCAAATGAATGATTCCCTCTGGAAGGAAAGGCATAAGAGGCTTGGGGACCCTTTTCTCAAGTGCTGGCACCCTATGTCCATGGTCCTGGCCCTGAGCACTGGGGTTAGGATGCATCATAAGACCTCCCAGTATGTTTGTTGAGTAATGATAATAATTTTAAACAAATGAAACTGCTTCTCAAGTGATCCTCTTGCGTTCATCACCACCGCCCTGCATAGGGGGTGTCCCTGTGGGGTTGGCATTAATGGGAAAAATCATAGACCTTCTGTGCAAATGCTGGTGGGGCAGGAGACAGCTGCACATTTCAGGTTCTCCTCCACGAGATGAGCCAACACTGATGAGGCCCTTATGCCGCCGAGCACGGGTGGTCATCACCGTTCACGCTGAGGAAACTGGGGCACAGCCAGCGAGCACTCTGAGTCTTCCAGCCATTGAATGGCACAGCCATAAACCCTGAACTCATGCTGTGGTCCATATTTGGGCTCAAAGAGATGAGCACACATGTGGAGGTGGGTACTTTGAAGGAGAAAGGCCCTAGCCATGGCCAGCTTCTAAGAGCAGAGAACACAGAAGAACCTGAGAGGTGAGTTGCCCAGTGTCGGGGAAAGCCCTGCTCCAGTGGCTGCCCCTGGGTCTCCCGGCACATGAGTACTGTCTCTCTACCCATCCATTCACCAGGTGTCTGCTGGACACTTAGCCTCCTTTTTGGCCATCCTCCCAGGGATCACACCTATGGTGGAACTTCCCACTTGGTGAATCTCCCACTTTGAATCCGCAATGTTTGGCTGGCCTCTGATTCCACAGGGTTTTCCTGTATAATCACCAGGCAGCAGCAGGGATAGGGAGGGAGTCTGCTTAGCCTAATGGGCACAGCCTGCTGCAAACAGGAAACGTCCTGTACCTGAAGTGCATCTTGGCCAAGGCTGATGTGGAGGGATGCGGATCACTGCCATCCCAGCGCTGGGCTGAGCTCTGAGTGGGGTCTCCTGGTATGGGCCATCCTAGGCTTGTTTGACGAAATCTGCCACAGCCTCTGCTGGGGAAGTCCTCTCATCCCTCCCCACACACCGCGCACGGCCCTTGAGAGGATGGAGCTGACAGGAAGAGCTGTGACCTTATGGAGCCCCCGAGCCCCACCACCCCAAAGAAACTGCAGGAACTTGTGAACTCAAATTGCTCGCCAGGAAACAGGTGGTAGCCTTCACTGTCTCTCTACCATTCTCTCCTCATGAGTGAGGAGTCCCTGGGTTGGGTTCCATTGGAACTTCAGCACCTGTGTGCATGCCTGTGTGTGTGCTTTCACACCCATGTGCATGTCACACAGCCAGAATGCTCACTGTCCCATGCTCTTGCCCCAGGTAAGCCTCCCAATCTTACCCAATTGCATCTTGCTTACTCACACTGAAGAAATTCTGCCTCTTCTTCTTCCAGGCCCCAAATGGGCCCCGGTATTATGACAGGGCTCACATGACAGCACCTAGGTGCTCAGGAAGCTGTCTGAGCCCCAAGAGATCTGAGGAGTTTCTGGGCCTAAGCAGAGACCCCTTCCCACTTTTCCATCCAGAATTCTTGTGGGATCTGTCCTTTCTTTCCTCTTATGGAATTAGGGATTTGAGCAGGAATGGGGTAAGGGACCAAAAGGGTGTGGCACTGACAAGACCACTCCTCTCCCTCCCTCAGGCATGTCTCCTGGAGGCAGGGGCGCTTCCGAGCCTGGTGCAGAAGGGATCATGGTGCCCCTTGCCCCACCCACAGGGACAGGCAGGCTGAAGTGGAGCCTGAATGTGTGTCCCTGATGGACACAGAAGGACACTTGAAAGTGAGCAGGACTTAGATAAAATCCACTTAAAAAGGAAAATGGCACTGAGATGTGTATAGGTGGGGTTGGGGGTGGCTGACACAACGTCACCAAAGTCCTCAAGGTTGAGGACCTGATAAATGCCCTTGGTACTGTCCCCAAGGGTCTGCATGCCCCCAAGACTAGTTTAAATTGCAACCTGAGACAGTGTACGGAAACAGGGAAAGTTGAAGTAAGACTTTAGAACTTACAGCTGCACAAAACCATTGTACATGGAAAGTACAGAGAAAAACAATCGGAATCATTTCAGGCTTTGAAAACTTTTAATTACAGGTGAGTGGCTATTATGTTATTGGAACACCATTACAACCGAAAGGTACAATTTGAGATAATATATATGAGGACATTAATACACCATCAGATATTTTACAGCACGAACATCACAATGTATCCAATTTCAAATTAAAGGTTACTTTCCTGGGTTTTTTTTTCCTCATTCACTGCCTTTATTTTTAAATAGTGTATTCATGTGAACTAATGGCATCATTTTTCCAAAAAGAAATCACAATGATTTTCATGCATTTTCCACATTTTCGGCTACCATGTAAAAGTTTCTGGGTCTTTAACATTTTAGGAAAACCACAAAAATCAGAATTACCCATCAATACATTCTCCACATGATTGTCCCCTCAAATTTACTTTTGCTAATTATTTAGAGCTATGGCATGGATAATCCAGATGAAGGGCAATATAACAATCATCTTTATTTACACTTAGAATTTTCATCTTAATGTAAACTCATCTGATGCTTTGGAGGTCCTCAAACTCCGAGTAAAGAGGGTCAGTGAGCCGTGCAGTCGAGCGAAGAAACATGATGAACAAAAGATCCAACAGAACTCTGTCCTGGACTCTGTCACCTTGTCATTGCGCCATGCTCCTAAGATCCCTGAGCCTTGGGCCCTCGTGAGTCACATCTACCATGTGATGCTCCTGAGGATGATAATGGACTAAAAGAACACCCTCAGACAAAGGCAAGGGGAGACACAGAGTCATCTACACAAAGGGACAGAAGCAAGAGAGAGGTGGCCCCTCTGACAGGCGCTGCGCTGTAGGTGCCCAGACTGTGACTGAGCGAAGACCCCAGCACAGGAGCCCAGGGGCCAATTCCCTGCCTTCCCCACAGGGATTTTTGTGCCTTTCTGGCCCTTCTAAACCACCCTAGGATCCCTGACCACCCTAGGATCCCTGACTACATGGTTGCCTTTCCACAAGTAGGAATATCTGAAAAATTAATACTTGCAACCCAACACTTTCCTGAGTACTCAGTGACTGGGTGAATTATAGGTCAATTTCCCAGGTGTCCATCCCACTGGAGGCTTGCATTCCAGGTCATTGCGAAGAAATAAAGCTAGCTCAGCTCTGTGCCTGGCCCATTATAAATTCTTCATATAAGAGCTCCACCATTTCAGACGATTGCAAATGGACCCACTTTCCTATTTCCTCTGTCAAAATTCCACAAAACAATATATGTGCTTTCATGATCATGCAAAAAGAATTGTGGCAACAATAGGTTTTATTACATAAGCCACCGTGATAGAAAACTGATCAAAATAAAAGCAGAGAGAAGTTTGAGAGTAATACTGATTATAAATGATTAAGAGCTAAGGCGGCCTTTTGTCTTGTTAAGATGCAAGTTTATGCAATACACTGTGTTTTCTGAATGAAGCTAAATGTAAAAAGCCTCAAATTGATTTGTGATCATTTATATTTTCTTTCTGTGACTGTCTCATGCCCAGATCTATAGTATAATTCTGAAACTAATATCAAAATTGTATTGTGCATCATTTTTTTTGGAGCTGTATTGAGTGTTTCAAAGTAGTCAGCGTTTTCCCATAAGATAAGAACATCCTAAATGTGCATGGAGATCAAAGTCAGACAAGGACAGTCTAAAACAAGGGACCTCAGAAATCTCTATCAGATGGTATCTTAGATACTCACTACAGATAGCAAGAGACATGTTGGAGGCACACATCAGTAGGCAGGTTTTTTATTTGATGGAAGGATTTATTTTGTAAAATATTTCAATCAACTGTTTATTTCAAAATAACTGTGTATTACATAGGAAGCATAGATTTCAAACCAAAAATCTTATAGCTCTGCTACACTGTGACACATCTGTTCATTTTCAATATGAAGCCACAACACAGAAGGGGAAAAAACATTCTGAACAGAATATTTAACCTCTTCTGTGTATGTGGTCAGTGATATGTCCAACCACCCTGCTTGCACTAGTTGTATGGGTTCTGCTAACATCATCCAAGTATTCAGTTATTTATCTGTCTTAAGCACCTTCTCTGTGTTGAGCACTGAGGAATAGGGATTATGTCGGTCCCTATTAATTCCCTATTAATTTTATGTGTCACCTTAACTGGACCATGGAGTGTCCAGATTAAGCATTACTTTTGCGTGCTTCCAGATGAGGTTTTTAACACTAACATTTGAGTAGATCAGTAGACTGGATCACCTTCCCCAACATGTGTGGGCATTATCGTGTCTACTGAGGGTGAAAGAGAACAAAAGGTGGAGGAAGGAAGAATTCACTCTTTTCTTGCATCCTTTTTTGAGCTGAGACATCTCATCTCCTCTGAGATGTATGCCATTGGCCCCCTTGGGTCTCGGGCCTTTGGATTAGGACTAGATTGCAATGCTGGCTTTCCTGGGTCTCCAGCTTACAGACTGCAAGGCATCTCAGCCACTGTGATCATGTGAGCCGATTCACCCAATCAATTAATTAATTTATACATAAGTATTCTTTATATAAAGTATAAATATATTTATAATATTATATATATTTCCTACTAATATTCTTATTGGTTCCGCTTTTCTGGAGAACTACGATTTACACAGGGAAACAGAAACCAATCAATAGAGCCCTGTCCTCAGTGACAGAACTATGAAATTCTCTCCTTTTTCTACCACTTCCTTCTCTCAATCACTCACACTTCCTTACTTCTGGATGACAGAATTACTTTACAAGTGTAAATAATTAACTGAGCTTTATTCACCTAATTCTAAACATTTAAAACATGAGTTAAGAGAGAATAAAGTTATAAACAAAAGATTCAATCCTGTTATTCAACCAAAAAACATATTTTTTTCCAAATACATATATTAAAGATGAGAAACTTTGTTCTCAAAACCTTTAACAAGGAGAGTCTGTTTTCTAGCACAGAAACATAAAACTATTCTGTAGAAGTACCAAAGATTGTTCACAAGGTCACACAGTCATGATTCACACACTCTTTAAACAGGGCCTTACATTCACACGTGGCTTTCCATTTTCAGAACACATTTAATAGGCAATATGGCAAAGTTACAGAAATACTTTCAAAGCATGTGCACTCATGATGTACAAATAACTATGGTGCCAATTAGCTGAATTATTCATCAGGGTGCAATGCCAAACAACATTATCTGAACTTGAATTCCTTACACTTTTAGTTCATTTTCCAAAACCTAGAATTGACAGTACTTTATGATGCCATTAGTGCACATTAAATTCATGTCTATATAATACTAATGTATTTGTGGGAAAAATAAAATATTCATCCAGTCATCCTCCATGTTTCCCTCTACAAGGCCAAAAACACCTGAATGAAGACTTTGGACAAAAACACCCAGTTGATTGACTATGATGTTAAAGTGAAACCTGGAAAACAGGATCAATTTTTGACAGTTTTATAGGATATAAGTCAAATCCCTTTGGTTTTATATGTGAGTAAAGACGCCAAGAGAAGTTGAGTGACTTACCCTGGCTACACCTCTGATGGCTAGAAGAGCCAGGTAAGGTATGAATATGGGCATTGTCTCTACCTGTACAGTTTTACCACCCTGCTTACTCCAAGTCTTCTCTGTAAGAGGAAAGCCACTGGTTTGAGAAAGGAAATTTCCTCAAAGTGAAACCAGGTCCTCTTTCAAAAAAAATCATATAAAACTATTTGCAACTAGTGTTTCAGGTTTCAAGAGAAGCAAAAGGTGCATTTGACATAGTGACACACTAATGCTGTGCAATTCTATCCTGATTTATGTGTGGGACTTAGGCAGTGCCTTCATACACGCCCAGCCCAGGTACCCTCCCTCTCGATGCTCACCTGGGCTAGGGGCCCACAGGGCTCAGTACTGGTGATCTGGAGAGTCTCTGAATTGAACTGGAATGTGGCAGACTGTCTTTAAAGATAGCCTCCAACAACTGCTCCCTGGCCTGTGTGTATGTGGCCCACTTTCCTCAGATCCAGGTAGGCTTGGGACTTGACACTATGCCAGGTTCAGGTTTAGTCCTTGTTAGGCCTGGTGACTTTCACTTTTATTCTGGGATTGGGTTGTGGTCTCCCAGCTTAAAGAAGCAAGTGAGGCAGCCAGAGGAAGAACAATCTCATTAGCAGCACCACCTGCTAAGCATGTGAGTGAGGCCTTTTTGAAAGTCCCTGACCCAGAGGAGCTTCCAGGTGGTTGTAGAGGTTTGAGCAACACTGGCCAATACCATGTGGAACAGAGGGATGGCTCAGCTGAGCTCAGCAAACTCAGAGAATTATGAGAAATAATAAATTGCTGTTGTTTTAATCCACTAAGTTTGACATTGCTATGCAACAACCCATAACTGAAACAAGGAACGTCCAAGAATCAGAACATGACACACATGTAATATTCTGGGTGATTTTTACTTTGGGGCTTATCATTCAGAATTGCCATGCCACATGAAAGACAGAGCCAGAGGCCCCCAGCTATGTTGTTAGCATTCTGAAACAGGGAAAGGAAGGATCATCTAGAAACTAAAATATCCCCCATGAAATGAAGTTAGGCAAAGGCCATTTGAGGGAAAATGTGGAGAACAGAAGAGAAAAGCCTAGGGGCATGCTGGATTCTAGCCTCTATGCTACAGATAATCAAATCAATGAGAACTTCCAGCTGCCTCCCAGTTTCTTACCATCCTGTACTAAGAAGTTACTAACATAGGTGCCAAAATCCATCATGTGTATATCTTTTGGCATCTGATCCCCAAGGAGCGTGAGAAAATCAACAGCGCATACATCAACATTAACTACATGAGCAAGCCCTGCACCCCACCCCACCCCCAGTCTTGTCCCCTAACCAGTCCTAACAGACAGGGCTGGAGAGGGTGTTGGGTCTGTCACACCAGGAAATAAGGTAAGATTGCCATGCATACTTTGTGCTTTCTTATATCCAGTGAAATATATGTCATGGCTCCAATGATGTTTCTTCCTCAATGATGTCCTTTTGCAGCTCACTGACTAAATAGCAGGCCAAATTTTACATTGGCTGCTTATGCAAGTTTCAGAGAGCTAGAGATGATATTGAAGTGTGATCTATATCAAGTGTAATGTTCCATTTCATAGCAAATTTAAATGGGAAAAATGATATGCCCATAGTCCAATAATCTTGAACTCTCAGCTATCCTATAATGTGACAGTCTTTTCTAATCAGTGAACAATGAGCAGATGAACTCATCAAATAAGTGCCCCAGAGACTGTCAAAGCTAAATCTGGCCCCCTTCAACAAACTGACCAAGGGATACACCTTTGGTCTTTCACCAAGGGTACAAAAAACCAGAAGACATGTGCCAAAAAAACTGTGAGCAGAGAAGGAAACAAGACTGAGACCCAGTCTTTGATTCATTAGACTTTTATTTCATGTCTCCATTTTATGTTTTGGGGGGCTGTGTGTCAGGAAGACAGGAAATGAGAATTCTATTGAATATGTACTCCCTTGCCTTTAAAACTCTCACCAGTTGAGGTTGGTCATTTAAACAGCTAACAATGAAAGAATATGTCAAGTTCTATAATTCAATTCAAACAACAGATATTTTGCAATTCTATGGCCAGCTTTGTACAAGCTGGGAATTTTACAAAAGAATCTAAAAGATATGGAAATTTTAAACATTTACAACACAGCATGATACATGCTTAACAGAGGCAAACACAGAATGCTTCAGGAACACGGGAAGGGACTCCTAAACCAACGTGCAGAAATCCAAAAAGTTGTGCTTGAGGAAGCACATGTTCAGGGTCTTAAAAGAAGATGTTGAAATGGTAAGTAGAGAATAAAGAAAAGATATATCGTGTATTCACAACAGTGGAGAAAGAGCATGTACTATGTAGGTTGGCAAATGATCCCTCATGGCTGTCACATAAAAATGAGCCTGGGAATAACATGATATGAGTCTGACTGGTTTTTATGAGGCTGACCACAAAGGACTTAAATGCCACACTGAAGAATATACAGTTTATAGAAAAAAGCAATGGGGGAGATAAACCAACTAGTTCTAATAGACATACACAGAATACTCTACCCAACAGCAAATGAGTACATTCTCCAGGGTAGACCATATGTTAGGCTACCAGTTAGGTCTCAATATATATACAAAAGGATAGATATCATACAGAGTAATTTTCCAACCACAATATGATAAAGAGAAATTAATAACACAAGGGAAACTGGAAAATTCACAAATTTGTGGAAACTGAACAATATACTCTTAAACACCAGTGAACAGAAGAGAAAACATATGGGTAATTAGAAAATATATTGAGACAATGAAAATACATCATACCAAAACCTAAAAGACACAGCAAAAGAGTACTAAAGGGAATATTTATATTATAAATACTTAAATTAAAAAAGATCTACAATCAATAACCAAACTTTACAATTTAAGGAACTAGAAAAAGAGGAACCACTATACCCAAGCTAGAAGAGGAAGGGATAATAAAGATTAGAGAAGAGATAAAGGAAATAAGAGAATAGAAAACAGAACAGAAAAATAGAGAAAATCAACAAAACCAAATGATGGTTCTTTGAAAAATCAATAAAATTGGCAAACTTTTTTCAAATTGGACCAAGAAAAAAATAGAGATGCAAGCTACTAAAATCCGAAATGAAAGTGGACACTTTACTACTGATGCTGTAGAAATAAAAATGTGTATCAATACTATAAAAAATATGTATCAACAAATTGGATAACCCAGAAAAAATGAACAAATTACCATTTACAAAACCTACCAGACTGAATCATGAAGAAATAGAAACCCTTATTAGTTCTATAACTAGTAAATAGATTGATTCAGTAATCAAAAATCTCCCAACAAAGAAAAGTCCTATACCTGAAGGCTTCACCAGTGAATTCTACCAAATATTTAATAACACCTATCCTTCTCAAACTTTTCCAAAATATTGAAGAGGAAGGAACACTTCCTAACTTATTCTATGAGCATGACTCTGACACCAAAGCCAAACAAAGATACTACATAAAAAGAAAACTACAGACCAATATCCCTTATAAACATTGATGCAAAATCCTCAACAAAATACTAGTACATTGAATTCAATAGTATGCTAAAAGGATTATATACTATGACCAAGTGGGAATTATTCTTGGAATACCAGGATGTCTTAGCACATGAAAATCAATGTAATGTGCCACATTAACACAATGAATGGGAAAAACTACATGACCATTTCAACTGATACAGAAAAAACATTTGATAAAATTCAGTACACTTTTATGATTAAAAAAACTCCCAAACTATGAATAGAAGGAAGCTACCAAAACATAATGAAAGTTACATATGATATATATAAAAGCAGACACAATGGTGAAATACTGAAAGCTTTTTTCCTGATATCAAGTAAAGACAAAGATGCCCATGTTCAAAAACTTTATTCAACATAGTACTGGGAATTTCTAGTCAGAGCAAGTGATCAAGAAAAACAAATAAGGGCATTCAAACTGAAAAGGATGAAGTAAAATGATCTGTGTTAACAGGTAACATGATCTTATATGTACAAAACCCTAAAGATTCCACACATGTACACACACACACACACATACACACACACACACTGTTATAAGGAATAAACAAGCTCAATAAAGTAGCAGTATACAAAATTGACACATAAAAGTCAGTTGGATTTCTATAAACTAACAATGAACAACCTGAAAAGGAAATTAGGAAAACATTTCCACTTACAATAGGCATAAAACATACTTTGGAACTAACTGAACCAAGGAGATGAAACATATGGAAAATGAAAACTATAAAACATTGCTGAAAGAAATCATAGAAGACATAAATAAATGTAAATACATCATGTTCATGGATTAGAAAGCTTAATATTATTGATACCAATGATACCCAAGCAATCCACAAATTCAGTGTAACCACTATCAAAATCCCAATGACAACTTTTACACAGAAATAGAAAACCCATCTCCAAATTTATATGGAGTCTCAAGGGACCCCAAATAGCCAAAACACTCTTAAAAAATGAGCAGGGTTGAAGAACTCACACTTCCTGATTTCAAAATTTACTGCAAAGTTACAGTAATAGAAAGAGTGTGGCATTGGTGTGAAAACAACTATATAGACCAGTGAAACAGAATAGAGAACCCAGAAATAATTATTCACGTATACTGTGAAATTATTTTAAACAAGGGTGCCAAAGCCATTCAATGGGGAAAGGAAAGTCTTGACCACAAATGGTTCTTGGAAAACTGGATATCCACCTGCAAAAGAGTGATGTTGAAACTATCTTAGTTTGTTTGGATTGATATAATAAAATACCATAAATGGGATGATTTATAAATGACATTTATTTCACATGATTCTGGAGGCTGGAAAGTCAGGATCAAGGTGTAACAGATTCGGTGTCTGGGGAGAGCTTCATCATAGCTATCTTTTCTGTGTAACTTCACGTGGCTGAAGGGACAAACTAGTTCTCTGGGGTCTCTTTTATAAGGTCACTCATCTCAATCATGAGGGCTCTGTCCTCATGACTGAATCACCTCCTAAGAGTTCCACTTCCTAATACCATTATCTTGGGGATTAAGGTTTCATCACACGAATTCGGGAGAAACACAAACATTCAGATCATGGCAGATATTTACTTAATACCATAAAAAGTAACTCAAAGGGGATCAAAGACCTAAGCATAAGAACTAAAACTATAAAGTTCTTGAAAGAAAATATAGGACAGAGTTACATGACATTGAATTTAGCAATAGTTTCTTGGATATAACACTAAAGGCACAAGCAATAAAAAATATATAAACAAACTGGACTTCATCAAAATTAAAAAGTTTTATTCATTCAAAGTCACTACTAATACAATAAAAAAGTAATCCACTAACTCAGAGAAAATTATTTACAAATCATTCTTCTGATAGGGGATTACTGTCCAGAACGTATACAGAACCCACAAAACTTAACAAAACAAACAACCTGATTCTAAAATGTGCAGAGGACCTGAATAGATGTTTCTCTAAAGAAGACATGCAAATGCTGAGGAAGCACATAAAAATATATTCAAAGTCAGTTATTGTTGTGGAAATGCAATTAAAACCACAATAAGATACCACTGCACACCTATTATGATGGGTGCTCTCACTAAAAAAAAAGAAAGAAAGAAAACAGAAAAGTTGGCTGTTGATGAAGATGTGGAGAACTGGAACTTGTGCATCATTGGTGGGAATGTTTAATGGTATGGCAGTTCCTCAAAAAATTAAACAAAGAATTTCATTATGACCCAACAATTCCACTTCTGGGTATATAAACAATAGAATTGAAAGCAGGGTCTCAAAAAGGTATTTGTACCTTCACGGTGATAGCAGGACAGCTGTAATGTGGAAGCAGCCCTTCCACAATGTAGAGTGTCCATTGACAGATGAATGGATAAACTAGAAGTGGTATATATCCACACAATGGAATATTATTCAGCCTTAAAAAGGTAGGAAATTCTAAACATACACTACAACATAAATGGACCTTGAGGACATTATGCTAAGTGAAACAAGTCAATCACAAAGGGAAAAGTACTGTATGATTCCACTTACATAAGGTAGCTAGAGCAGTCATAGTCATAGAAACAGAAAGCGGAGATGTGGGTGCCAGGTGCTGGGAAGAGAAAGAAATGGTAGTATTTAATGGGGACAGTTTCAGTTTTGAAAGATGAGAAGAAATCTGGAGACAGATGATAGTGATGAATGCATAATATGAGTGCACTTAATGCCACTAAACTATACTCTTAAAAACAGATAAGACGGTAAGTTTTACATTATATGTATTTTACCACACACACAAAAAAAGAATGTGTTTTATAGGGGAAAAGTCACTTGGGAGAGAAATGAGGAGTTCTCAAGCAAGAATGAGATTAGTTTTTCCTGTATTTTAGGAAGATCATTTCTCAGCAGCACAGAGAACAGATTGAAAGGAAGTAAAAGAGAAAACATTAAGAGAAGACATAAATAAACCTGAACTAGGGACATTTTCTGTGAGAGAGGAAGTAGGGAAGACTCACAAGACACATAATACAATTGGCAGGAATTGGTGAGCAAGTGGAAAGGTGGAGAGCAATTTAGGAGGAGCACATTGGAAAGCCCTCAGGATCCAGCCTGGTCACCATTCTGAGGTGACGAGGACAGGAAAAGGAGCCGAGGAAAAAGATGTGGGGTTCAGGGTTTACATGAGCTTGGAGAGTTAGTACCAAATGAAATTGTCCAGTAGGACATGGGACATAGAATGTTAGTCTCATGCTCAGAAACATCTTGGTTCGAGGTACAGACTTAAGAATCATGAGCAGATAGACAGTAAACACCTAGATATGAACGAAATAACCCACAGAAGCCAGGTGACTTACCTAAATGGTCCACAGCAGCCAAAAGACCATGTCATCTTCCCAGAACAGGAATCCCTTACTAAAACTTTTCTACATATTCTCTTGAATTAAGTCTTTAATTTGTTGTGAAATAATGACTGTTACTTCTCTAGAAATTAGTATTTTTATGTACTACCAATTTTCAGGTTACAGTAGTTTGGGATAAGAAAACAAATCTTGTGAGGGGGCAAGAGTTAAAACCTCAATTTTAAAAGCAAAATATTCTATTCACCTCTGTAAATATCACATCTCTGGGAGCACAATAATCTCATGGCATGCACCCTTAGGAAAGGCAGACCTGGGTAATTTTCCCACCTAGTTCAGAATTTAATACTGTAACATTCATTTATTGGGAACATCTAATTCTGTTCAAAAGGTGGAAACTGATAGACTTTTAACTATCTATGATGAATTTAGGCTTCCTCGAGGGACAGTTATTGTACATTTACCAACAAAACTTTTGATTTCTGGATCACAGAGCAAGCTTTAGTATTTCTCTCAACAGAAACTATCACTTAGTAAGCAGTGAGCAACTATGTGATAGACGGTATTAAGAAATGTTTATTGTTGGACACATTGGGGAGGTAGTGGTTTTCTTGTTTGCATAGGAGTTCACATTGCATAGCTGATAAATATTCTTGAAGTCAAACCTGTAGAATGGAAGTAAGACACACCCATAGTGACCTGGGCATTTCAGAAACCCACGGTTTAAAGACCATGAGAGCATTAGAGGGGAACATCTCCAAGCCGTGGGATTCTGTCATGTCAACAGACAATGAATGCTGCCAGGGGCACTCACCTACTGCAAATTGGTTTCCATCTAGGAAGAAATACCACACTGAGGATGTCAGGCACAACTTCCAGAGAGGAGATGGTATGCTGGACTGTCCAGAACTTGGGAGGACTAATATGGACTGGACTGGCTCAGGAGTCTTTATGTATTTAAAGGGCCATCAAGTGAGAATACGTGAGGGGGACATTTTCATTCACCCTCAGGCAGAGTTTGAGGACTAAGAGTGGTGCAGGTGAAGAACTGGCTTCTGGAGCAGCGACTGCCTTTTGTGAGGGCCACGCAAATTGCAGTAGAGGAGCCTCGTATGGACGCCAATACTATTCCATTTTTTACATGACTCCCCTAGGAGATAGTCCCTCCCTCACCCCACTGACATCTTTGGCAAGATTATATCAGCTATCATCAAAATAGCATATCATGTACTAAGACTTTTAAAAGGACTCTTAAAATCTACAATTTGCTTTTTTAAAAGCCCACGGTTGTGGTGGAAGAAAATTTAGTGTTGCAGTCAACAACTATTTAAAGTCAAGTTATTCAAATTATTTTTTCAATCTCAAATTTCCTATTTCCTTCAGGTAGATTATTACACAATAGTATTTTATAAGCAGCATTGCACCTCATATCACAGATCTACGCCAACTGCAGTTCTGTCTCATACCTTTTGTGGGACCTGAGATGTAGGTCTCTGAACCCCATTTGTAATTGGGAGATAATTACTCATGACTTGCCTAATACGTTAAAACCTAACAGCTATACAAATAAGTAATATTATTATAAGGGGTGAGATGATTGGTGCAAACTACTTTTATAAGGTGCTCACAACATTGAAAAATGTATTTAGACACTTACATAAAAGCACACATTTCTTTACTTTTTTTTGGTATCATTAATCTACAGTTACATGTGCAACATTATGGTTACTAGACACCCCACATCATCAAGTCCCACCACACAACCCATTACAGTCACTGTCCATCAGCTTAGTGAGATGCTAGAGAATCACTACTTGTCTTCTCTGAGTTGTACTGCCCTCCCTGTGCTCCCCCCTACATTATGTCTGCTAATCGTAATGCCCCTTTTTCCCCCTTGTCCATCCCTCCCCACCCATCCTCCCCAGTGCCTTTCCCTTCGGTAACTGTTAGGCCATTCTTGGGTTCTGTGAGTCTGCTGCTGTTCTGTTCCTTCAGTATTTTTTCTTTGTTCTTATACTCCACATATGAGTGAAATCATTTGATACTTGTCTTTTTCGGCTTGGCTTATTTCACTGAGCATAATACCCTCTAGCTCCATCCATGTTGTTGCAAATGGTAGGATTTGTTTTCTTCTTATGGCTGAATAATATTCCATTGTGTATATGTACCACCACTTCTTTATCCATTCATCTACTGATGGACACTTAGGTTGCTTCCATTTCTTGGCTATTGTAAATAGTGCTGCGATAAACATAGGGGTGCATCTGTCTTTTTCAAATTGGGCTGCTGCATTCTTAGGGTAAATTCCTAGGAGTGGGATTCCTGGGTCAAATGGTAACTCTATTTTGAGTTTTTGAGGAACCTCCATACTGCTTTCCACAATCGTTGAACTAATTTACATTCCCACCAGCAGTATAAGAGGGCTCCCCATTCTCCACATCCTTGCCAACATCTCTTGTTGTTTGTGTTTTCGATGGTGGCCATCCCAACTGGTGTGAGGTGATATCTCACTGTGGTTTTAATTTGCATTTCTCTAATGATTAGTGATGTGGAGCATCTTTTCATGTGCCTGTTGGCCATCTGAATTTCTTCTTTGGAGAACTGTCTATTCAGATCCTCTGCCCATTTATTAATTGGATTATTTGCTTTTTGTTTGTTGAGGTGCATGAGCTCTTTATATATTTTGGATGTCAACCCCTTATCAGATATGTCATTTATGAATATATTTTCACATAGTATAGGATGTCTTTTTGTTCTACTGATGATGTCCTAGTCCCACTTGTTCATTTTTGCTTTTGTTTCCCTTGCCTGGGGAGATATGTTCGTGAAGAAGTTGCTCACATGTCCAAGAGATTTTTGCCTATGTTTTTTTCTAAGAGTTTTATGGTTTCATGACTTACATTCAGGTATTTGATCCATTTTGAGTTTACTTTGGTGTATGGAGTTAGACAATGCTCCAGTTACATTCTCTTACATGTAGCTGTCCAGTTTTGCCAACACCAGCTGTTGAAAAGGCTGTCATTTCTGCATTGTATATCCATGGCTCCTTTATCATATGTTAATTGACTGTATATGTTTGTGTTAATATGTGGACTCTCTATTCTGTCCCACTGGCCTGTGGGTCTGTTCTTGTGCCAGTACCAAATTGTCTTGATTACTGTGGCTTTGTAGTAGAGCTTGAAATCAGGCAACATAATTCCCCCTGTTTTATTCTTCCTTCTCAGGATTCCTTTGGCTTTTCAGGGTCTTTTGTGGTTCCATATGAATTTTAGAAGTATTTGTTCCAGTTTGTTGAAGAACGCTGTTGGTATTTTTTTTTAATATAATTTATTTTATTATCATTAATTTACAATTACATGTGCAATATTACGATTATTAAACTACACCTTCATCAGGTCCCCCCCACCAACCCCATTACAGTCACTGTCCATCAGCGTAGTGAGATGCTACAGAATCACTACTTGTCTTCTCTGAGTTGTACTGCCCTCCCCGTGCCCCCCCAACATTACATCTGCTAATCGTAATGCCCCTTTTTCCTCTTATCCCTCCCTTCCCGCCCATTTTCCCCAGTCCCTTTCCCTTTGGTAACTATTAGTCCGTTCTTGGGTTCTGTGAGTCTGCTGCTGTTTTGTTCCTTCAGTTTTTTTCTTTGTTCTTATACTCCACATATGAGTGAAATCATTTGATACTTGTCTTTTTCGGCTTGGCTTATTTCACTGAGCATAATACCCTCTAGCTCCATCCATGTTGTTGGAAATGGTAGGATTTGTTTTCTTCTTATGGCTGAATAATATTCCATTGTGTATATGTACCACATCTTCTTTATCCATTCATCTACTGATGGACACTTAGGTTGCTTCCATTTCTTGGCTATTGTAAATAGTGCTGCAATAAACATAGGGGTGCATCTGTCTTTTCAAATTGGGCTGCTGCATTCTTAGGGTAAATTCCTAGGAGTGGAAATCCTGGGTCAAATGGTATTTCTATTTTGAGTTTTTTGAGGAACCTCCATACTGCTTTCCACAATGGTTGAACTAATTTGCAGTCCCACCAGCAGTGTAGGAGGGTTCCCTTTTTCTCCACATCCTCGCCAACATTTGTTGTTGTTTGTGTTTTGGATGTTGGCCATCCTCACTGGTGTGAGGTGATATCTCATTGTGGTTTTAATCTGCATTTCTCTGATGATTAGCGATGTGGAGCATCTTTTCATGTGCCTGTTGGCCATCTGAATTTCTTCTTTGGAGAAGTGTCTATTCATGTCCTCTGCCCATTTCTTAATTGGATTATTTGCTTTCTGTTTGTTAAGGTGCATGAGTTCTTTATATATTTTGGATGTCAACCCTTTATCAGATACGTTTTTTATGAATATATTCTCCCATACTGTAGGATGTCTTTTTGTTCTACTGATGGTGTCCTTTGCTGTACAGAAGCTTTTCAGCTTGATATAGTCCCACTTGTTCATTTTTGCTTTTGTTTCCCTTGCCCGGGAGATATGTTCATGAAGAAGTTGCTCATGTTTATGTCCAAGAGATTTTTGCCTATGTGTTTTTCTAAGAGTTTTATGGTTTCATGACTTACATTCAGGTCTTTGATCCACCTTGAGTTTACCTTTGTGTATGGGGCTAGACAGTAGTCCAGTTTCATTCTCTTACATGTAGCTGTCCAGTTTTTCCAACACCAGCTGCTGAAGAGGCTGTCATCTCCCCATTGTATATCCAAGGCACTTTTTATCAAATATTAATTGACTGTATATGTTTGGGTTAATGTTTGGATTTTCTATTCTGTTCCACTGGTCTGTGGGTCTGTTTTTGTGCCAATACCAAATTGTCTTGATTACTGTGGCTTTGTAGTAGAGCGTGAAGTCAGGGAGTGTAATTCCCCCTGTTTTATTCCTCCTTCTCAGGATTGCTTTGGCTATTCGGGGTCTTTTGTGGTTCCATATGAATTTTAGAATTATTTGTTCCAGTTCATTGAAGAAAGCTGTTGGTAGTTTGATAGGGATTGCATTGAATCTGTAGATTGCTTTAGGTAGTATAGCCATTTTGACAATATTTATTCTTCCTAGCCAAGAACATGGGATGCATTTCCATTTGTTAGTGTCCTCTTTAATTTCTCTTAGAGTGTCTTGTAGTTTTCAGAGTACAGGTCTTTCACTTCCTTCGTTAGGTTTATTCCTAGGTATTTTATTCTTTTTGATGCAATTGTGAATGGAATTGTTTTTCTGATTTCTCTTTCTGTTAGTTCATCGTTAGTGTATAGGAAAGCAACAGATTTCTGTGTGTTAATTTTGTATCCTGCAACTTTGCTGAATTCAGATATTAGTTCTAGTAGTTTTGGAATGGAGTCTTTAGGGTTTTTTATGTACAGTATCATGTCATCTGCAAATAGTGACAATTTGACTTCTTCTTTACCAATCTGGATGCCTTGTATGTCTTTGTTTTGTCTGATTGCTGTGGCTAGGACCTCCAGTACTATGTTGAATAACAGTGGAGAGAGTGGACATCCTTGTCTTGTTCCCGATCTTAGATGAAAAGCTTTCAGCGTCTCGCAGTTAAGTACGATGTTAGCTGTGGGTTTGTCATATATAGCCTTTATGATGTTGAGGTACTTGCCCTCTATACCCATATTGTTGAGAGTTTTAATCAGGAATGGATGCTGAATTTTGTCAAATGCTTTTTCAGCATCTATGGAGATGATCATGTGGTTTTTGTTCTTCTTTTTGTGGATGTGGTGGATGATGTTGATGGATTTTCGAATGTTGTACCATCCTTGCATCCCTGGATGAATCCCACTTGATCATGGTGTATGATCCTCTTGATGTATTTTTGAATTCGGTTTGCTAATATTTTGTTGAGTATTTTTGTATCTACGTTCATCAGGGATATTGGTCTTAATTTTCTTTTTTGGTGAGGTCTTTGCCCGGTTTTGGTATTAGAGTGATGCTGGCTTCATAGAATGAGTTTGGAAGTATTCCCTCCTCTTCTATTTTTTGGAAAACTTTAAGGAGAATCGGTGTTATTTCTTCTCTATATGTCTGGTAGAATTCAGAGGTGAATCCATCAGCCCAGGGGTTTTGTTCTTGGGTAGTTTTTTGATTACCAATTCGATTTCGTCACTGGTGATTGGTCTGTTTAGTTTTTCTGTTTCTTGCTTGGTCAGTCTTGGAAGGTTGTATTTTTCTAAGAAGTTCTCCATTTCTTCTATGTTTTCCAGCTTGTTAGCATATAGATTCTCATAATATTCTCTTATGATTCTTTGTATTTCTGTGGGGTCTGTCGTGATTTTTCCTTTCTCATTTCTGATTGTGTTTATGTGTGTAGATTCTCTTTTCCTCTTAATGAGTGTGGCTAGGGGTTTATCTATTTTGTTTATTTTTTCGAAGAACCAGCTCTTTGTTTTATTGATTTTTTCTATTGTTTTATTCTTCTCAATTTTATTTATTTCTTCTCTTATCTTTATTATGTCCCTCCTTCTGGTGACTTTGGGCCTCATTTGTTCTTCTTTTTCCAATTTCAGTAATTGTGTCTTTAGACTATTCATTTGGGAATGTTCTTCCTTCTTTAAATAGGCCTGGATTGCAATATACTTTCC